>OMNM01039470.1:3405-15871 GCA_900302745.1 Parablennius parvicornis | reverse complement strand
CTAGATATGTCCATCCTACAGATCACTGAATTTTTGCAGGCCAAGAGATATGATTTTTTGAAAACGACTCAATGATAAGTAAAGGGGAAAAACAGGATATTTGATTTTTTTTGTATCTAGATGGTTATCCGGATCACTCTCAAAATTTAAGGGAATCTAGGTTGGGTCAAGACACATCTTCTGAACTTTTTTTTAGGAAGATCCTGTCAGGAGTTTTTGAGTGATCCTGCTAACAGACAGACAAACAGACAAACAAGTCCTCGCAAAAACATAACCTCTTTGGAGGAGGTAATGAATAAGTTCATAATATAAAGAGATGGACAATATAATCTGTGTTACTTAGAATGTTAAAGGGCTGAGTCACCTAATTAAGAGGAAAAATGTGCTCAACCAATTAAAGAAGCTTAACTGTGCCATAGCGATGCTTCAGGAGACACATCTTTCAGAAAAGGAGCATCTGAAGGTGAGGAGGGAATGAGTTGACCAGCAATATAGCTCCTCGTATCACAATGGGAGAAAGAGGGGGGGGTCACAATTCTTTTCATAAATCTATTTATTTTTGTCATGAGAAAAACGTCTATTATAAAGAGGGGCAGTATGTGATGCTAATTGAAGTATAGGGGGCATTAAAATAACTGCTTAATTTATATGTTCCAAATGAGGATAACCCAAGTTTTTTCAGGAAGATTGCATCATTGATAGCAGATGAAGCAGAAGAGATTATTCGGATGGGAGGAGACTTTATTTGTGTTTTGAGAGCATTTATTGATAGACTCCCTGCTGGTTCAGGTTCAAAATCCCAAAAGTCTATGACTCCATTAGAGCCACTCAATGTAATATAGAAGCAATCACCATCTCAGATCATGCTCCAGTCTGTTTGAAAAGATAAGCCCAAATAACAATTGTAAATACTGGAGATTTTTTAATAAAGAAGATCTCCTAAAATTAATTAATCTTAGTAAACTGACTGAGGAGGAAGACAACCAAATAAAAAGCCCAATTACAAAGAAGACATTTTACAAAGGATTTTGAAACTCAAAAATAACAAAACTCCAGGAGTGGATGGCCTCCTCAGTGAATACTACAGAGTGTTTGAAAAAGAGCCGACTCCAATTTTACATAAGGTCTACAATTACGCACTCTCAAAAGGTGTTCCCGATTGGTCATGGTCTGAAGCCATTATTAGTGTCATCCATAAAGAGGGCAAAGACTCAACACTCTGCACCTCTTATCACCCCATCAGCCTTCTATGTGTTGATCTGAAAATACTTATGGCTATCATTGTAAAAAGAATTCAAAACCATGTAAGAAAACTTGTCAAGCCTGACCTGACCAGTTTTATTGCACAGAGACAAGGAACGGTTAATGTCAGAAGAGCCTTAAATCTCCAATTAATAGCACAAAAAAGGAACACCCAATCAATGCTTCTCAGCCTGGATGCTGAGAAGGTGTTCGATCGGGTGGACTCAGGCACTCCACACAGGGGTTTGAAAATCTGGGAGTAACAATTACCCCTAAAGACCACACAGTTGTTTTCATCTAATCACGACAAGTTAATTAGGGAAATGAAAACCAATTTGAATAGATGGGAAGTACTTCCACCTTCTCTCCTAGGAAGAATTGAATGTGTTAGAATCAATGTTTTACCTAGATTACTGTTCATATTTCAAAGCCTCCCTGTTTTTGTACCATAATCTACATTCAAATCATTAAAAAAATTTATTTAAAAATGTATTTGGCAGAACAAAATTCTGATGTCAGATAAGGAGAACGGAGGCCTGAGGCCGCCTAACATAAAAATGCATTATTGGGCTGCCCAAATGAGAGCAATAGCAGCCTGGATCATTCGTGATCCAGAAACAATATGGGTCTCTATAGAGGAGGAGTCAATGCCTGGAATATCTATATCGAGTCTCCCATTTATTAGTCTAGAGCAGTCCTTCTCAAATAGTGGGGTGTGTGTGTGACCCCGTTTGCATTTTGTGTTGAAAAAAAAGCGCTGCTCTACTTTGTTTTAACCTCATCCCATACCGTAGACATAAACGAAGCCAGACATGAAGTGCGCCTGATGTAATCACGTCAATGCATACTCTGCTCGGACACCCACGGTTTTCAATTTCACGACCCGCGAGACCACCGTCATAGTGCAGAAAATCAGTAAATCTCAGAAATACATAAAAACAAACATGAAATGCAGCGTGAAAAAGCACAAAGTCGACTTGCAAAACCATCACTTCAAATCTGACAGGACTGAACAGTTTAGTTTTATATTACCAGACCAGAACACGAAACCAACGAGCTTAATGTGCAGCAGACCAGAGCCGTGTGCACGGTGGAGAATCTCAAGCGGCACTTCAACTCTCTGCATAAGGCTAGTTTTAATACCAACTTCCCTCCAAAATCCGACAGCCGCAAAAGAAAAATGTAAAATATGATGACATCGTACAAGCACTCGATGTCTACAATATGTCAAACAACATCCACCCAAGAGAAGCAACAGCGGCATCATTACCTGTTACTTGGCACCTTGCCCAAAGTTTAAAAAACATTTGCGGATGCGGACTTAATTAAATAGTGTGCTATTGATATGGTTGGTTAAGGTTTAAATCATCACTGTGGTGTATTATAATGAAAATTACAAAAATAGTACTAATAAGTTCATTAATATAGCAGTTTTTATACTTCAAATGCAACATACGACAATTAAATAGAATAAATAGATGAAATTTGAGATCAGAAACAAATGCAGCATTAAAACAACAGCAACGGTGTTTCTGTGAAATTTAAATCTCAGGCTTAAATTATTACTACAACCACCTTTTTTTTTATTATACAAATTATACTATGTATAGTCGCAGCAGAGCGTCTGGTGGGGGGGGCGCTAAATGTTTTCTTCTTCCTGGGGTGGTGTAACAGAAAATAATTGAGAAGTTCTGGTCTAGAGACAGAAGAAAATGAAGATCAAAAATGTATGGGTTAAACATACTCTAAAAATCTGGATCCAGGTACAAAAACAATCAAAAGGAATGGTGGCCCTGTCGTGAGCCATGTCCATAAACAGGAATATTGAGTTTCTTCCATCTCTAACAGATAGGGGCTTTGATAGGCCGGCGGAGAATAAGCTTATCACTGTAACCAATTCTTTGAGGGAAATGTAGTGAAAACCCTCGCCCAACTAAGAAATAACTTTAATCTACCCCCAAGGGACCATTACAGATATTTACAAATAAGGGATTATTTAACAAAACATAAGGGAAGGCAAGTGTAATTATAGAGCACCATTCAAACACAGGTCAATTCACAGTGCTTTACATAGAAATAAAGGAAATTAAAAGAAACACAGAAAAACTTTATGATGACATAAGAAATATATTAATCAAAGAAATACATTAAGGCTTTAAAAGGAATAATTTGGAAACAGCCTGATGTTTTAAAAACAGCAAAAGAAGTAGAATAAATATTTAAGGAATTTATAGAGATAAATTCAGTGAATGTACAATCTATTGTTTATTTGAATGCCTGTGCAAATAAGAATGTTTTAAGTCCTGATTTAAAGGAAGTGAGGGTGTATCAGCAGTCTTCAGGTGTTCAGGAAGTTTGTTCCATAGGTGAGGAGTGTAGGAACTAAAAGCTGCTCCACCTTGTTTGTTTCTGACCCTGGGAACACTGAGTAAACCTCTTCCTGAGGACCTCAGAGGTGGGAATGTTTTATATTCTACAAGTAAATCTGAGATATATTTAGGCCCGAGACCATTTAAACCTTTATAGACCAGAAGTAGGATTTTGAAGTCCTGACACACAGGCAGCCAGTGCAGTGATTGTAGAACAGGTGTAATGTGCTCCATCCTCTTGGTGTTGATGAGAACTCTGGCTGCAGCATTCTGGATGAGGTGCAGTTGTCTGACAGATTTTTTACTGAGGCCTGTAAACACATCGTTACAATAATCCAACCGACTGAAAATAAATGCATGAACAAGTTTTTCAGAATCGTGTTGGGTCAGAAATCCTTTGATTCTTGCAATACTTTTCAGATGGTAGTAAGCTGATTTTGTTATTGTCTTAATGTGGCTGTTAAATTTCAGGTCTGAGTCCAGAATTACACCAAGATTTCTGGCCTGCTTTGATGTCCTGAGTGACATGGTGTCAAGAGGAGCTGTGTGTCATCTGTGTAATTATGATAAGATATGTTGTAATATTCCATGATCTGAGCCAGTGGGAGCATGTAGATGTTAAATAAAAGGGGCCCAAGGATGGAGCCCTGAGAAACACCACACCTTTAGAACATTTTAATGCAAAGACATCTGACAGTTTTTCTCTCCTTCTCAATAGGAAGCGCATTATGAAGGATTATGTCTGAAACGTGGGTGCCAGCAAATCAAGTTGTTTGCCGCCCCCCCCAGAAAAATTGTAACTATTTCCACACGATGGAGGCAAATTTTCGCCTTTAGCCATGCCTCTCACTACACAACCAAAACAAACACGTTCATAATTCACTATGATCGATTGACCAGTTGCAATGAAAACATCTGATGCATCTGCGTGCTAGCAGTTCAGCTAAGAACTGCAACATACATAGTGCAACGTCTGCGCCTGCGCAACCCTTCAATTTTGAACTGCATTTTAGACACACACATTGCATTGTTTCTATTTTTGCAGTTCTATGATGCCACAGCATTGCACTGCAACATATAAAATGTGTTCTACAGATGATTCTACGATATCTCTGTTATATATTTATATATAGTGTTGGAGAAAATCTTCACCAAACAATCTGTGTTGCTTTTTTTGTTTTGTTGGCCGCCGCAGCTCAGCTGAAGCAGCCGTGGCACCTGTGTAAAGCTGCCACGGACTGCCAGGAAAATGGTGCGGCACCCCTCCAGTGAATGCTGCCGCGGCACCCTGGTAGAAGGTGCCGTGGGCACGCTGATATATGCTGCAGGGGACCCAATATATATCCTGCCATGGCATCCTGATAGAAGGTGCCATAACAGGCAGGTAGAAGGTACCGCGGCACGCCGGTAGAAGGTACCGCGCACGCCGGTAAATGCTGCTGCAGCATACGCTACATACTGCCACGGCACCCGGCACCACGAGGTGCCGTGGCAGCCTGGGCTGAGCTGCTGGAAATGCCACAGTAAAATGCAGAACATGCCGTGGCAGCTGTTGCTACCGCCGGAAGTACCACATGTAGCTGCTGCTACCATTTTTTGCGCTTGGTCTTTCCTCTAGGATTATTGGCAAAAACCATGGGTTCGTCCGAAAAGTCCCTCCTATTTCCATATCTATCGACTTTCACTTAACCTCGTATATGACGTCACGGGGTTAAGGAAAGGCATTAGGAGGCTTCCTAAAGGAGTTAGTAAAAGGCGATCATTAAGTGTGGCAGTTGGACAACACTTTCACTCAGTGATATCATAATAATCCAACAACACTGCGTTAGTGACATCTGCCGTGGTGGGGGAAAGAACTGCAAGTTTCCAAAATGGACTACAAAAACCGCATTTCTAAGACTTTCCCCCATGCCTCTAACCGCTTACAAACTGAAATCACAAGGTTTGAATGTAACTCAAAGGAAAAGAGGCTGCCAGGTTACGAGGAACTAAAGTGAAACTAAAAGAACGTCAAATTGGGACTGGCTGCACACCTCAGCTTCCACTCAGAAATCAACATTACTCCAAAATGAGCAGGGGAAGCTCATGATTTGGACTGCCGGGTGGGAGTGAGAAGGGGGGCGGGTGTTAAACTGAATCCTGGTGGCACCACTGTACAAATGCACAAAGGTCCTAGGACAATGAAATTTGTTGAATAAAGCATAATGTGACTAAAAATGTTTCTGATCCTTTTTCTTGAATGACAGTCTCTGTTTTATGTCAATTATGTGATAATATGGAATAACATATATCATATCATAAGAATCAACACACATATCAGTAAACACTGACATGTAGACTTTACTGCGTTTGTTTTACAACATCCAGAACATTTCTAGTTTGGATCTGGGTTTTAGATGATTTAAAGTTGTTCAAGGCAGAATATTGCTTTGATAATTTACATGAGCTGCGTCCTTTTTCCGTCATCGTGCATTTCTCGGATTATCGGCTGTCTTTAAATGTTGTCACCGCAAGGAATTGTGTGGCAGCATGAGCACGCCTCTTTTGCTAAAGTGTGCCTCAGTGGTTCCTCTGCAAAGGAAGGCCCTAAAGGAGGCAACAACTCTCCTTTCCTATGCTTATTGAGTATTCAGACAGCACTTATCATAGCCGCGGCTTAAAACACTTCAGGGGTTAAGTGAAAGTCGATAGATGAGGAGATAGGAGGGACTTTTCAGATGTACCCCATGTTTATCATCTGTCTCTCTTGTTGTTGTGTGAAAATGCAGCCCCTTTCTCCTCGTTGTTCTCGAGCTTCAATCCTATGTAGAAAAAAAACATGTAACCTACTGTAAAATGACACAGGAAGGGGTATCCAAAGTGCTGATACAGAGCATACAATCAGCAGCAGGCTACTGCAACGGTAGACTGATTTGTTTTTTACCTTTTTGTTTTCTTGTTGAAACGTCCTTGTGACAGATGATACGATATATCTGTTTAAATTTGGCTGAACTCTTAGTCCAGCCTCCTTTAGCATCAATTCATGGCTCACAACATGATCCACTGCTATTGCACGTATTTCATTAGATAAATTTGGTCCTCTTCTTCTTCCACTTTGTCCTCCTGCTTCAGGTCTTCCTCTTCTTCCACAATCTCTATCTCTGGCTGGGCCTAACACCTCTTCCTCCACCCCTTCTTTCTCTGTGGATTCTCCCTCACCCTCACTCTCACTCTTCTTCTGGCTCCTTCCATTTTGGTAAAGCAGGTGAACTTACCTGCTGCATTCTTATAGGGCTTGAACATGACTAGTGTGTCTCCAATTAAGCAATCATGCGTTTGAGCACCTGATGGCTGTGTTTACTGTACCATGTTTTGCTTCTTGAGTGTAAAGGCCAATTCATACTCCATATGAAGTTCAGCTGGAAGTGAGTGGGCCGAACAAAATTACATCACTTCCTTTAGCCAGCTCCTTCTCTCTGAATAAAATTGGTTCGGCAGTGCAGGTTGTCCTGTCAGAACTCAAACTGCCAAAATTCAGCAGTCACATATGCTGCGCCTGCGAGCTGGAACACGTGTAGGAGCTATCTAAACTTTCAGCTCACTAATGACTATCAGTCATATTTTAATCACATTTATCATGTAACATACTTTATGAGCCCCTCAGCTCATTTACCTGTGGGAAGTCGGGCTTCCCACAGGTAAATGAGCACTTGAATGCACCACTCACCACTCTTGTCAGTTTATGAGGTCAAACAGGACCAACATGGCAACTCGGACAAAACTTTCTTATCCATTAATAAAACAGTTCAGAGAAATGTATTTCTGAAAACATTAGAGGCGAGAAATAAGCTGTGCCTTTCTGAGCCACCGTACTCGGTCGCAATGCTGTGGCGAATATGCAGCTAGAGCGCACAGTCCGTGCTAGCACAAATATTAGGCTACGAGTGGTCAAGCACAGAGGGGTCAGAGTGGACCCTAGCCCACATGTGGATGATGATTTTGACTTTGCAAATGCCCTTTAAACACTAATCAGACACACAGGGAGGACCTCAGGGAGGACGGGAAGTATGCAGACAAGACAAGTGAATAAAAAATGAAACAGGAAGGATGAAACACAGCAGGGTATATGCAGGAATCTTGAGGTTAATTTCAATACCTTTTTAAGACTTTTTAAAAAACCTTTCAAAAGAAATTAAAACCTCATCGCCACTTTAAGTTGCTGTTAGCAACACATCTTTAACAGTTGTAGTTTACAATTTAACAAAAATGAGGTAAGCTGAGAAGGAATAAAACTCAAAAGAATGATTAAACTAGAGGCAAGTTTATTGACATTCCTCTCAGTCACAAGTAACAACAGTTATTCAAGGCCAACTGGCAGAAAACAAGAACTTATTAAATGCTGCTTAAAGTACGCTGCTAACCATACTTAAGTTATATCTTTGACAATTAAAGCGTGATGTACCAATCCACATTTAGTTTTATTAGTAAGATAAACTGATATCTAAATACGGGATGTAGCTCCGCCATTCCGAATGCATGCGCTCTCCCACAGCAGGAGAAACAATTTCTATAGGGGGTAACTACTTTGCCACGACATCGGCCGCGGTGACGTCGCCGCGGCACTGAAGCACACTCCGGTAGCAAAAGGCGGTCGGCACCGGTCCGCATGTTCTGCGTTTCAGGCGAAAGAGTGGACATGATGCTCTGACCCACACCAGGGTTCAGAGCAGCTGTCCCGGTGCCACGCGTCCTCACATGGTGTGCAGCTCCAGTGTCCCGGCGCATCGTGTGAGATCCATTTTGTCTTCGCAATTTCTGCGTTTTGGCTGAAAGAGCAGACCGGCGCCGACCGTCACTGTGGCTGGTCGGCGCTCGCCCATGTGTTGACAGCTGGATAATGAACAGTCAATGACGTCCCCACGCTCACACGCTTGACCAGAGCATTTGCCGGACAAATATACACTGCCTTTTTGTTTTCTTCTCGTCTTCTCGAATATTCGCTGTCACGTGACGACATCGCATCCGTACGCGCACAGCCCTGAGGCGAGCTAGCTCTGAGAAAGCAACAGAGTCAAAGCGTATAAAACTTAATACCTGATAGAATCGTGATTAAGACTTTGTTAGTACTTTTAAGGGCCTTAATTTTCCCACAATTGATTTATCAACTTTGAATACTTTTTAAGACCCCGCGTGCACCATGCACAGGTAAGTGACACAGACTTTGCACAGGACACTTATCAAAATATAGCAGAGTAAAGGCCTATTCATACTCCCATTTAGAAGCTATAAGAAGTTCGGCAGTGACGTCAGCCAGCTGATACTCACACTCCCAAGAGAAGCTGCCGAACTCGCAGGCCACGCCCCCTCACGGCAGCCACACGTCTGTGAAGCGGCGTTTTAACTTTTGAACTGCACTTTCTTTCTCGCCTCCAATCTTTTCATAAATACATTTCTCAAAACTGTTTCATTAATGGATTAGAAAGTTTTTGTCCGAGGCACCTTGTTGGTCCAGTTTTTCCGCAGGAACTGATGGTGAATGGTGCATTCAGGTGCGCATTTATATGTTGGAAGCCTGACTGCCGACATATAAACGAGATAAGGGGCTCATAAAGTATCGATGTTAGATGATAAATATGATTAAAATATGACTGATAGTCATTAGCGAGCTGGAACACGCATGCGCAGCATACGTCACTGCCGAAGTTTCGGCAGTTTGAGCTGTGGCGGGACAGACGGCACTGCCGAAACAATTTTGTTTGGCCAGAAGGAGCTGGACAAACAAAATGATGTCATTTTGTTCAGCCAGTTCAATTCTGCCCAAACTTCTAATGGAGTATAAATTGGTCTTATTCCATAAAAATTAACCAGCTAACCACCATAGTCCTATAATACTGCTGAGTGCCACATGATAGGTGCAGTAGTGATGATAATAACTATAGCCTACAACACAAAAATGTGCTGTAGATTGTTGCAAACCAGAACAACAAACATGTGCCAAGATTTTTTGTTATGTTATGTTTTTTTCTTATGATTGAGATACTCATTGACTTCACCTGAAAGGTCACAAATGTACACTATGTTGGATTTTCAACATTAAGAAATTTAAGTCAAATGCTTCAAAAGGTAAGGTTTTTTTTTTGGTATTTCTGGGTGGGACAAAAAGTTTCCATATTGCATTTCTAATGGTATAGTAGTTTCAAACAAACCACCACACAACTAGTGGTGGTTTGTTTGTTCCAGGAACGGTGCAGATCCGAGTGTCTCTGAGACTGAGGTTGAAGACAGGCGCGAGTCTCCAGGTGAGGTTTTGTAGGTGGGCAGACTAATGGCTGAAGATGGATTGTGGGGAGCAGAGCTAGGTGCCAGCTGGGTGATCCGAGTCTGAGTACAGAGTGGGTCTGGACTGCTGAGCAGAGCAGGTCATAACTTCACACTGAAGGCAGAAACAAGCAAGATTCAGGAAAAGAGCACAAACAAGTCTAAAACTCCAAACATGTGCCACAGAAACTGACTCAATGAGTACTACAGTCCAGCATCAAGTGGCGTTTGAAGCCCAGTAAAATAGAGTATGTCATCAGGTAAACGAGCTCCACCTGGCACCTCAGGTGAGTTGAATCTGTCCGTTATCCATCCAACACTCTGCTCCCACAGCCACAACTGACACGCCCATCTGGAGATGACAGAAGGGAGAAAAAAAAAGCCGACAAAACAGCACCCCTTTGTGGCAGCTGAGGTACAGAGCATGACAAATCCAATATTTACTTCTTTTCTTCAGACTCATATCAGTCATAGGTATGAGTGAACGCTGGTCACAAGTCTGCATTCTGATCTTTTCACAATGTGCTGAAGCTATGTTTGAAAACCTAGAGCCTCAACTGACGTCCTTTGCCATCAGGGCCTTGTTCCAGAAAGCGGGATATGTGAACATTCTGAGTACGTTGAGCCTGAAATGAGGAAAATTATGATTTTTCCGTCCCAGAAAGAGAGGTAACTGAAACGCTCAAGTCAGTCACCATGGAAACAGACTCTCTGAACGTAACCTGCTCGCTGGCAGGTTCACTATAAGAAATCTGGAGTTTCTACCGTCTCCTCCCACACCAAGAAAGCTGCTCGACATGAATTGGCCATTTCTTCCGAATGCGATTGATATCGAAGATCAATTGATTCAAAATGCCTTACGTGGGGAGAGAATCTTCCCACCAAGATTAGAATTCCCACCTGTCATTTTCGGAGGAATATCTTTTAGTTTCTGGTCGACAGCATTATTTACCTGGATGAAATTACTCAAATAAAATAAACTAACTAAACTAACTAACTAAAAAAATAAACTAAAATTATGCTTCTGAAAAATAAATGTCTTGACTTGTCCTCCACTAAAAGGTTGCACTATATCAGGCCTATTAATTATTCCTGGGGTAAATTTCTTCCCTAATTGACCGCTGTGCCACATCAGAGCGCATTTTGTGCACAGAATTCCTTTTTTTTTTTTTTTAAAGCAACAGTGTGTAGAGCGGTTAGAAAAGTTACCCTCACACTTAAATAACTGTTTATTTTTTTTATTCATTTATTGGGTGGTTATAAATAATGACATATATATGTGTGTGTAGTAATTTTAGTATTTTATTATTTCATTGAGTGTTGACGTACACATTTTACATGACTCCACCTCAAACAACATTGTCTTAGGGGTTTAAATTACTACTTGAAGTAGCTACTAAATTATTGTTCTTTTAATAGCGTAAATTTATTTAAATTCTAAAATTAAAATCAAAGTGAGATGCAATCATGGGATATATTAATGTATGCCTTTTCATTCTGAATTATGGTTTTATATTTATTTTTTAGCTCCTTCAAATTCACCTTTCTTCTGTTTGAATTGCACCTAAATGAAAATCAGATTTTACACCTATTTACTATTTCTTCCTTTGAGCTGCAATCTTAAGTTAAATGTTACATCAATGGAGTAGATAGATCATTCAAACTTATGCATTGACTCATGCAGCAACTTTCTCCCTGCTGTCTCTCTCTCCTCTGCTGCTGCAGCGCTGGAACTTTTACGACAAAATATCTTGGTTTTTGTCGTTGCCATAGTAACTGGTAATATCGGGGCTCCATTGATGATGGCTTTTTATCTTTCTTGTACACGTGCGCAACTCCAGCTGAACATAGTTCGAATTGATTGAACTTCTTCAGATCAGCTGTTCTGGAACTGGATAGTCAGAGTTTCACAAATCAAACTAAGTGAAGTCAGAGTTCAGTGATAGCCTCGGACTTTGTTGAACCTCCTACCTGGAACACCCCTCAGAATTACATCTGCCCAGTACATTTGACTGATGATGTAATAACATTTAAACAATTTATACAGCACTGTGTAAATGCTTCAGGAAGATATCAACAAGTAAGAATTCTCCAACAAATACTAGAGTTAATCATTATCATTAGTTTGTTATTGAATTAACAGTGTTAGTTATAATATGTAAGTTACTGACTCTCTCTCTCTCTCTCTCTCTCTCTCTCTCTCTCTCTCTCTCTCTCTCTCTCTCTCTCTCTCTCTGTCTGTCTCTCTGTCTCTCTCTCTGTCTCTCTCTCTCTCTCTGTCTCTCTCTCTCTGTCTGTCTCTCTGTCTCTCTCTGTCTCTCTCTCTCTGTCTGTCTCTCTGTCTCTCTCTCTGTCTCTCTCTCTCTCTTTGTCTATCTCTCTCTCTCTTTGTCTGTCTCTCTGTCTCTCTCTCTCTCTCTGTCTCTCTCTCTCTCTCTCTCTCTCTCTCACTCGCTCTCTCTCTCTCTCTCTCTCTCTCTCTCTCTCTGTCTCTCTCTCTGTCTCTCTCTCTGTCTCTCTCTCTGTCTCTCTGTCTCTCTCTCTCTGTCTCTCTCTCT
>OMNM01039469.1:0-17990 GCA_900302745.1 Parablennius parvicornis | reverse complement strand
TATGTTGTTTTATATCCAGCCCTCTAACAAAGACACAGACTCATTTCCTTCCAGGCAAAAATCCTGGTTTACATTGTGTGGAGAAAATTCAGCAAAGTACAAAAAAGAAATCTAAAAAAAGCTAAAAGTGCTAAAAAACAAACAAAAAAAAAAACCCTTTTTCACTTGTAAGAGTTTCATATTCATACATTCTTTTTTTTTTTTTAATCAATTATATTCTTCCAAATGACCATTTGTGTTGATAATGAGCATTTTTTTCCCCCTTCTACCTGGCTCCAGAGCTCCATTAATCCTTCCAATGACGTTGTAGATCCTGGTGATTCGGTTGTCTGTGTGGATGTTCATTCGCACCTTCCTGAAATATACGCTAGGTAGTAAGTGATCGTCTCAGGGAAGAGAACGAAATGCAAACACGTACAAATACTTTAACAGATGAGCAGTGTCGTATTCAAAGGAATGTAATGTGAACATTTTCAGGATAGGAGGTGAAGAGGTAAGGCTTTTCTAACTGAAGCATTAAAGGTTATTCATAAAGTTGAATCACTATTAAAATCCAGCAAAAAAGGTACTGTTTATGAGTTCCATTCCAGAAAAGTTCACAAAACTCGCAGCAGTTCAAGTGGAAAAAAAAGATCGGCATCATGAGCGCACCACATGCCTTGAATGTGTACGTATGTTCGAAGCACACAGGGGGCACAAGGGCTTCCTTTGTGCCTCAGTTGGCTACTTGCCACTGGGTCATACCCTCTGAACAAGGGCAACAAAAGCAGAAGGATAATGTAAAGACTAAAACAAGCAGTGACAGAGAAGAGACCGTCGAGAGAAGAGAGGAGACATCACATTACTGCGTGGTGAAGTGTGCATGTGGTCACTTTGACAACCTGAAGAATGAAGTCTGGAGAAAAGCACTTACAGATTTTTAGAGAAGCCGTCCAGAAAGCCGGGACCAATATTATAAGAGACACTCAGACCCCCTTTCCAAGTGTTGGGAGCATTCAGGCCCCCTATGTGCCTGGTAAAGTGTAAATAATTCACATGTTTCAGTAATTGCACATTTTATATAATGACTCCAAAAAAAACCCCCAATAATATAGTATTCAAAAAGGCTGTGACTCAGTTGGTTGAGCTGTTCCTCATCAAAAAAAAAAAAGGCACATGTTGCTCTGAAATATAATTATAGAATTTTACATACATGAAGAACTGAGGCGTCTTCAATAACTCACGAGTAAAAAACAAATAAAAGTTCGTACTTCAGCAGGTTTACAGCATCGTCTGCGCCAACTGGATGCACGGGGATCTTAGGCAGTCCTACTCCATCCGCCATGCTGAGCCTGTAGGTGTATTCTGTGAGCGACGAGACAGGAAGGTGTTAGAAACACTGCGTCACACTTTATTTACCATGTTACAGACACATGAACAGGACAAACCTTTGGCCGGGTACCCTGGTGTCAGTGGGTCTCCGGCTCCATTCAGGTTGAGAACATTTCCTCTCTGCACTCCTCCACTGGGCAAGTTCCAACCGTCCGGGTAAGCCTGTGTACCAGTAGGTTTTACATTCATTAGATGGGTTTGTGTACAGGAGATCGAATAGATTGCTGAATCTTGTACTTTTGTTAGTCAGCAATGGTGTAAAAAAAAAAGAAAAAAAAGAAAAAAGAAAGACAGTTTGAGCTCTTGCCTTGGTTCCATTAGCAGAATAATCAGCTGGATCAGAGAACATAATGATCCCGATCGCTCCTGCTAACTCGGCATTCTTCACCTGGTGGACGGAGACAGTGTTGGTGAAAGGATGGTGTGTGAGAGGATTATCATCATTATCTGCATCATAGCGAATCTTCACAGTGGGTGCAAAGACTAAACTGACAATTCCTAAGGCCATTTTTAAAGACAGCTATAACGCAGACAAAAGGCAATTGTGTTAACTGGTTCTGAAATGTAAACACTACATTCTGAATAGAGTTAACTTCTCATACCTTATTGCCTCTGAAAACTTTCCCATATCTCACAATAACAATCTTTCCGGTCACATCGATGCCCATCTCATTCTTCAACTGGGAAAAGTCTTCTGTCCGACCATAGTTCACGTACACCAGATCCCCCTGTGGAAGACAACATCAGAGATGGCAAAAGTACCTAGATTCCTTACTTGAGTAGGAGTAAAATACCTATGTTAAAAAATGACTTGAGTAAAAGTAAAAAGTACTGATCTAAATATCTACTCAAGTAAAAGTAAAAGGCTCTGAAATGTACTCAAAAGTACTTTTAAAAGTAAAAAGTATTTCTAGCGCATGAGTTACTGGCTGCAAAGCTTATAAACACAAGATAATATCCAGGATCTCTCTATGTTTTCTGGGTTGACTTATCATGACATCCACGATCCTGATAAGCCACTACGTTTCTTCTGCTGCACAGCACTGTGATCACTCAGTTTCACTTTATTCCAGCAGAGACGTTTCGGGCAGGATTTCCTCACTGCTCTTGCTGAGCTTCACTTGGGAGTGTGTTTTGTGTTGGAATATTAATTAATCACAGCGAAGGCACGAGTAGTTCTGCGTTCCATAAATTCATATATCTGCAGTTAAATCAGGTGTGATCATTAACGTCATTATTCCAGGTAAACCCTTGTGGAGCTAAACAGACTTGGAACAAGTCAAGAAGCCTCAGTGACCAGGATTTATTTCATTATGTTAAAAAGACCGCTCTAAGATACTTTGTCCTCTTTGTCGCTGCAGCTCCGCTCAGTGAAGGATCACTGTGCACCAATTACCATCATTTAAGAATGGGCAGGTCCTTTTCCAGGAGATCTGATTAGTCAGGAGGCAGACACACCACACACACACACACACACACACACATACACACACACAGCCGTGTCTCCTGTGTCTTTGAAAACCCGAAACAATTGACGCGGCGCCCAAAAATATATAGGCTTATGCTATATATATATAAAGTAACGAGCCTTTTTGGGAAATGTAAGGAGTAGAAAGTACCGATATTTGTGTTAAAAATGTCACTGAGTAAAAGTAAAAAGTCGTCAGAGAAATAAATACTTCTAAAAGTACAAAGTACCTGAAAAGTCTACTTGAATACAGTAACCTAGTATTTGTACTTCGTCACTTGCCATGTCTGGTCAGGTGAGACCACACAACCCACTACAGACATTAAAAAAGCACTCGGAGAACGTGGACCTCCGCAATGATAAAGAATCCTTCAAATCATTCCTGGATCCAGACAGTGATCCGGATCACCTCCAAAATGTAATCACTTGTTACTTGTTACAATTTGTAATATCAGGAAAGTTTGTACTGGGAGCTGCAAACGTAGACAGGGAGGGAGTTTTTCCAATGTTTTACTGTCAAGTCACGTCAGCTTTATATATAAAGCACTTTAAAACAGCTGCGGCCGAAGCCAAAGTGCTTTACATAATAGACTAATAATAACAACAATAAAACCTACTGGTTGAAAGACAAGACCAATGAATTTGAGATGGGTTGTTCTGAAGTGTTCATTGTTTTTATGGACTTGGAAAGACAATATTAAGTGATACTCACGTTATATTTGTACTGAATTGGTCACAGATTACAAACTGACAAATAGCAGGAGAATGATGACAAACTATCAACTTACCTGGTTTATTAAGGAGCCAAAATTTACCAGCACGTAAGAAAACATCCATTTAAACTATTATCTTTGTCAGTGATCATAACTATGAACTCAGATGTAAGAGGAAATTTAATGATTTGACAGACAATTAAGTTGCTATTAATTTGATAACTAATCAAGTCAGCTGTCAAACATTTGAACTGTGCTGATAACGATGTTGAAATTCAGGGAATTCAGGAAACCATTTGCTTAATCCCAGCTAATATGTGAATAAGACAAAAAAGGCAAGCAAATAAATCAACAAATTAAAAAAGATATTACTAAGAGTATAAAATCGTTTCCGCATCAGTGCAAAATTATTAATACGTGTGTTGTTGCTGATAATACCTTTTTCTCTCATTATTTGATCCACATCCAACTCTCGGTTGGTTCCTCACTGCTGAAAGGATCTATTTCTGGCCGCATGTTGTTCGTCATGATGTCATGGTGCTCCAGCATCCTGTTCTCAGCTCCAGCTCATGACCTTTGGTGTGTGTCATATCGCGGTAGTCACACACAAACACATATCTTACATGCTAAACTGGGATACATGTATAAAATAAAAGCTTGGAAAAACATCAAACATTCATGATGAAGAAAGTTGAGAGGAGGAGATTTGATGTGAGAGATGCAGATAAGGAGAAAAGATGAGGGAGAACAAGATGGAGGGTTGCAACAGAGAGCTGATAGAGAAGCAGGGCAGGAGACGGAGTGTGCAGTGTGCTTGTTTTTGCTGATACAGATCAGATTTCATAAAGATCCACATGATTGCCTCATAACAAGGGGGACGCAGAGAGGAATGAGATGGAAAGATGAGGCGCAGGCAAGCAGAGACACGAAGGAATTGATAAATAGCCACATGCCCTCCTCACAACTGCTTTCTTTGGTTTTTTTCCCCGGTATGTTTCGTCCCCAGTGGGCTTTGCATGATTATCATAACTGTAATTTGAAAAGAAAAAAAAAAATATCAAGGACAATAGCAATTATGGAAGGAGTTTGCACTCGAGTCTCTGATTGGCTGGAGAGCCTTCGCCGCTCCTCTTTTGGCTTTTGTCTCTGTCCACTTTACTCTGGCTGTCCCCAGGGTTCACCTCTGCTGCTGCCCTCTCAGTTTCCATGACTGACAGTGAAAAACCACGGCCTCATCACTTCTTATACTGAGGACGGGCAAGGAGCCGGCCAAGGAGGCTAAGATGCTGCTGAGACTGTGACTTCACTGTGTCCACACTGACTTACTGAATGAGTGACTGATCAGATGACCTACTGAGAGACCTTGACAAGCGCTGTGAAGCATGTGGACTGGCTACTGAATATTTTGAAGCAGTTTTACAAACATTAGCATCATAAAAATCGAAAATAAAAAAAAAATCAATTGAAACAGTTGTGTGTCAAAGTTATGTCATACTTTAGTTTTTTTTTTTTTCCTTCATTGATGAAAAAGAAAACAACCATCAAAAACAATTCAAGACAAACAAAGTTTCCAAACTTAAAAATGAAAGGAAGCAGAAGGAAAACATAACTTATTTATTCTGCCCCTTTATATCCCTTTCTTTTAATTTAAATTGACCCCTTTACAGAAATGCAGCTTTCCATAATTTGGTCCTAAATCTTGGTTTTCTGAAGATCTCTGTTATAATTTAGACTTACTTTCTCTTTTTGCAAATCTGTTCTGAACTTTGACTCGTAAAGTGTGTTTATGCGCATGATACATCATTTGTAGAATACTATAATCTACTAAATTGTGAAATTTCAACACTTTCATAAAAAAACATTATATCTTCCTTGGATTGTGTAGATTTATTATCTGGCTAAAAAAAAAAAAAAAGCATATAATCTCTAAACATAACAAAAATTTAATTGTTTTGTCACCTAGCAGTAATGTTGCATTGTTTCAAACCAGTCTTCAACAGTATATTACTGCAGAAAGTTATTCCTGTTTATAGAATTTAGGTTTATTTGAAGTTTGCCGACTCCCAAATAATGCGTGTACTGTAACTTTAAAGGTCACACTAATTGAAATCACCTTTGCTGTGCTCATAGAATGCCAAAACATGCAGGGGAAACAAATCTGTCACAGACAAAGACTTCTTTTCATATGAAAATATTTGAAATCTTGTTTTGGAGTTTTTTTTTTTATGTAAATACGTCATCCTGAGGATGCAGTAAGCTTTGTTGCACTCAGGCACAGGTGAAAGACATCAGGGCAGGGATGAGCAATCGGACATGAGAAGGGAAATTCTCGGAACCTGAAATGAGAGACAACGTGACACAATCTTATCGAGACCACTGCAGCATTTGGACCTCGAACCCGTTCGTCCCTACTCCGACGTTCTCACCATCCTTCTTTTCACTCCGTTTATCCTGACAATGTGTGTTATTTATTGTATGATTTGATGATAAACACACACTTGCCAAAAACATTCTATCCCTGTACAGTAATTGAAGGAGAAACATCTGTGAAATGATGAATACATTTTTCATTTAATTCAATTTTTAAACACCCTAAAACTACGTTTTGCATAATCAGGATCTGATCCACTTCCTCAGATAAAAACTGAAAGATCTAAGAGAATTCCTTTTTTTTATGCCTTTTGTTTGTGTTGTAAGCCTGCAGGAAATCAGCAGGCGCGGCCAGAGGAAGTCTCTATCACACATGATCTCCTCTATTGGTAATTGTTTCTTCAACCAGAGGAAGCAGTCGTCTTTGAGAGCTACACAATCACAGAGCTACTAGAAGTGTTGAGCAGTAGTCCTGGACTCGAAGGTCCAGAGAAGAAAATGACTGTACTTCTGACGACACCAGTGTAACCTGGGATGCTATGTTGTACCTATAGCCATACGTGATTTGGATGGTCCAGCATGTTAAATCAACGAATAACACTTCTACATCACTGCAAACAAGAACTTTGACCCCTGGAGGCTGGCTTCTAAACATGTGAATCACTGTTCAGTATTGAATAGTTATGAATGAATAATGAAGTTCTGCAAAATTATGTGCTAGTCAGTGATCAGGAGGGCAGAGAAAGTCTGATGTTATCAGCTGGAGTAAAGTTACAGTTTCTTGCTTAACTAGAAGTCAGAGTACAGCAGTGAGTCAGTGGAGCAATACTACACTTTAGCTGTAGTGACTCATATAACTGAATTGTGAGGTGACAACTTGCCTCTAACTATGTGTATAGAGCTTAATCACTGAATTCAACAAGAAATATGTCACAATCATACGTTTCAATTATTTCATGTGCATACCTGCTGTATATCCTAAATCAGCACTGGCTGCAAAAGCACACACAAAAGTAAAAAGTACACACACTCTTGCCAAACTATGAGAATCAAAAATAGCCCTTTCAAGGATTTTTCTCTCTTTTTTTTTTTTTTGCTGTTCAAGCTCATGCCATCCACCATTTCTTTTAAGTATGGCCATAAATGGAGAAAATGTCGCTGCTCTAAATCTGCTTCGTCATCAGTGTTACCTACTTCAATTTCAGCCATGTGGCTATTGCTCATATCACGAAAAGCACCGAAGCGGAATAGAAGAAATAAAAGCTCGGGGTGTACGTCTGAAATGGCTGAAATGTGTCACTCTTCTATTACCTCTTGAAAGGAGCCTGTTTTGCAACTTTGAATAACATTGTATAATATAATATAATATACAATATATGGCTTGCATGTTTTAGACATTAATCAAGTTTTCTATGAAATTTAACTACAATCTTCAGAGCACGTACCTTCTTTTCATGCACATTGAACAAGTGCAACTTTTTCCTCGACACTTCTTCCTCATCATTTTGATTGTTTGTGTGTCTGGGTTGCATTCAAGGCTTTGATGTGTACAGATAGGAATGGTGTCACCACAAAAAAAAAATCAAGGGTTCATTGAAGATTCTATCATTACATAGATGGTATGACACTTTAGAGTAATTAATAATGCAAATGTGTATTGTTTATTTGAATCCATTCTCCATTGCCAGTGTGTTGCAAAGACATTTAATATGACTGTAACATCAAATTAAATGTTGCATAAAAAAGCATTGTTGCATGTAATGTCATTGCTTTGAGGGTCTGAGAACGAAAAGCTGTCAGGCTAACCTAAAAGAACAAAAGAAAAAGCCATTGGCCAGGCCTCCCTCTTCACTATTTGTATACAAGACCTCCAACCAATCATCAACCCTCAACGCAACCTTTCTGTGACTGCATTTATAATGCATTAAGGCATTATGCAATGGCCACGAATCCAAGACGGCTACAATAGCGCGGCAGCTGTCAAAGCACCAGGATGCCAACTACAGCACGTGGCCATGTGCCATTACTAGCGCCTCTTTCTGACTTTCACCTTCTTTTATGCTCACATGGAGCAGAAGGAGAACAAGAAGGAAAAGGGTGTAGGAAAGACATAAAGGAAATGGCAGCTGAAGGAGGAACAAGAGGAGGCTGGTGGGAGGATTTTAACGAGGAAGGGAGCATGTTGTGTAATGTAAGAGGAAGCAAAAAGAAAAGAGACACACAGAAATGACACGAGGGAACGCAACAAAATCAGGGAGAGTCATGATTTATTGAAGATGTCGAGGGTTCACCCCATCTGTCACATTTATTTCCCACACATTCCTTTGTGGGAGAATGTTGTTTACCAATAAATGGGCCTACTGAGGCACAGTGATGCTTAAATCCTTCCTCAGTAAGATATTTTAAATCATTCACAGGAATTCTTTCATTCAATCATTTTCTTTCCCAAACATAATTGTTCCCTATTCAGAGCGGCTGGAAAATACCCCAGCATGCATTGGAGGAGTGGAAGGCAGCCAATCCATCACATGAATGCTCACATTCGCACTCATAGTTGGGTTTTTAGCTCATCCTACTTGGATGTGTTTGGACAGTGAAGAGAAAGTGTGTCATCCAAATAGAAACCTTTGAGGGATTTAGATAGAATATTCAAACATCAATCTCAAGCTACTGTATCTGATTTAAAGATGCTATGATTATTAATACCCCTTCATATTGCTGTTTATTATTTGCAGTAGCTGTGCCACCAGAGTAGTGTAACTATATTCATCCATCTTCTCTGCCGCTTTGTCCCATTCAGGGTCGCAGGGTGCTGGAGCCAGTCCAGTTGAATCCCGGACAGGGTCACCAGGCTGTAACAGTGTTATTGTTTTTTCAGTGATAAAATGGAAGATATGAGTCAAACAATTCTGCTGTTACTTACCTTCATTAGGGTTTTTGATCATCTGGATCACGACTGATCAAACCACCCTTTCATGCACGGTTTTGCTTGAATTCTGTCAATTTGACAAGAAGATGTGAGCTTGTAAATATAGATATTGCTTAATTATTTTGTGGCAATGGACAATAATGGAGTTGGGTAACAAATTACCAAAATTACCCAATTAGTTAGAGCAGGTTTGCTCAGAGTTGTTGTAGTTCACGCTCTTGCATCATAGTGAAAAAGTCTGGGCCCGAACGCTGTCCTGTATGGATCCTTTATATTCAGTTCAATGCAATTTTATATATAGAGCTCCATATACAATATAGTCATCTCAAGGCACTTTTACAGAGAAAAAAGCAAGTTATTCCACTTGAGCAAGCATAGGAGATGGTAGAAAGGAAAAAATCCCTTATAACAGGACAAAGACTACAGAACAAGGCACGAAGATGGCGGCTTTCAGCTGTTCTGGATGTGGTTAAATGATAGAAAAAGAGAAAATGAGAGGACAGAGAGAAACAAGCAACTATATTCTCTTTGTGTATGTATGGGGTACCTCCCACAGTCAGTGTTTGAGGTTAATTTGCGACTCTTAATTTATTCTAGTGTGAATTTCAATGTGTCATTCGCTGTGCGTGCTCTGTGGTGGACTGGTGATCTGTACAAGTTCTACCCTGTCTGTGCCTATCGTCAGCTGGGATCAGGTCCAGTCCTCCACCGCCCTGAATTTGATAAAGCGCTATAGCTGAATGGCTGGGTTAGAAAAATGTAAAAAGTTCATTGTACTGTCAAAAATAAAGCAACTTTGACCGACCAATCATGTTAATACAAGTGCATAAACTAAGAAAGAAAAAGTAACCATCTCTTTGTGAGCATGGCAACGTCTGTCTTACTGTATTGACCAGAACCTCTATAGTTCACCAGTTTTCATGCTGTTCACGCATGTTGTGGGCTTCATTTCTACTAAACCCAGTTTTAATAATAGAAAGTACTCAGTTAATATGGGCTTAATGTTCATACTTTGTCTTCATAAATTGCCCCTTGACAAATAGGATGACTGTAATGTGGAGGGATAATTTCCCCACAAGTGATCAA
The DNA here is from genome assembly GCA_900302745.1 of Parablennius parvicornis. NCBI lineage: Eukaryota > Metazoa > Chordata > Actinopteri > Blenniiformes > Blenniidae > Parablennius > Parablennius parvicornis. The sequence goes on along the minus strand of OMNM01039469.1, from coordinate 8,053 downwards.
TAGAGTATACAAAAAATAATAGTCTCAATGAAATTTCATTAGCATATTTCCTGATTCGGGAAGCTCCTTAAAAACTCTTTAAGTACTGAATACAAATGGTCGGATACTGATGTGTACTTTGCTCTCTGTTCTTTTTTGTCTTTTTAGGTACAAGAGTGGTTATGTTTGAACTGTCAGATGCAGAGAGCATTGGGGATGGACATGACTACACCTCGGTCCAAGAGTCAACAACAGATCCACTCTCCTTCTCATCCGACAAATCCAGAGATCAAACCGGACGCTCCGACTCAGGCCCCACACCAGACGAGCGTCCCTCCTCAGTCGCAGCCTCCAGCACAGGCCCATCCAGTGCCTGGCCCCACCAAACAGACTGGTCCTGCTGGCCCCGGCCACCAACCACAAAAGTTGCCTCCAGGGGCAGTTCCTCTCCCCGGGATGGCAAAAGCCCCATCCCAGCCTGATTTGTCCCGCAACTCTCCCGCCCACCACCCCCAGAACCCCCGGCAGGACCAGACTCGCAGTGCAGGCAGCTCCCCCTCACGACAGCCACCCCCTCCAGAACAGACTTTTGGGAAGCTGTTTGGCTTTGGTGCGTCTCTTCTAAACCAAGCCAGCACGCTCATATCTGAGACTACTCAACCCCAACAACAGCCACCAAAACCAGCCCCAAAACCAGGAGGACCTCCTGGTCCGGGACCCGGGGCGGGTAAACCCTCAGGACCACAGCCTGTGCAACATGGGCCTCGAGCTCCTGCTGAGCAGCACCAACAGCAAGCTCCCCCAAACTCTTCCAAACCCAAACCCTGCTGTCCCCTCTGCAAGACGCACCTCAACGTGGGCAACGCGGCAGAACAACCCAACTACAACACCTGTACACAGTGCCACTCCCAAGTGTGCAACATGTGTGGATTCAATCCCACCCCTCACCTCGTCGAGGTAAGACTCTGATCTGATGTGTGTGACAAAGTGTTCAAGGCTCTGCAGTAGATTTCAATCTGGGGGATTCTCTAAATTAAATGAATTATTGACATGTTCCTATAAAAAAAGCTGTGTCACTGTGCGGTTGAATGGGTTTTACTGTTATTCATTTGGAGACTGCCGGGTCTTGAAACGAGTGGCTACGAATCACTGAGGAATCCTGTGTGCATGATTCAAGTGTTTGACTTCAGGGGCTGTCAGTAGTTGCTGGCATTTACTTTTTCTCTGAGGTTGTTCACTGTCTTTGGTTGTACGTCTCAGTGCATTTTGTTGTTTCCTAGAGACTTTCATTATTGTTCCCTCTGTTTAATAAAGAGGGATTAACACATTACAACAAAGAATAACAAATGATTTCAAACATGTTTTTCGCAAAGATGATTTCTGCAGTCAAATGATTAATATTAAAATTTTCTCTGCTTGTCCAATGTGCGATGTTCCACATAATTCTTTATGTAAGATTGTGAGCCTCCTCTTTGCTCTCCAGCCTGTCTCTCTGTGAGTTTTTCAGTCAGGTCCAGCTCTGTTCTGCTCTGTCGGGGCCTTTCATGTAGTTAGCTGAGTGAAGTCCAAGCTGTGACTCACCTCGTCAGTGACTCTACTCTGCAGCAGGACAGAAATATGTGACCAGTCGAAAGGCACCAGAGTCTCACAAAGTTCAGTAAAATTGATCATCTCAGTATTGATTAGTCACAATCAGAGGTCAGCTGAGGGTATATTCCCCTATTAGGAGCACTTGTTTTTGTGTCATGGTGGAAATCCAGTTAGCAAGAACTGAAGACTTGCAATAGCTTCCTGAGCCAGGCAATAACGGAGTTTAATTATGCAAATCAAGTCCAATTGAATGATAGCAGTAATAACAGGCTTGCTGCAGAGCGCTGGCTTTTTATGGCCGAGTCTTGTCTTCACAGGCATCTGGTTGTCACAGGCACTAGCTCGGGCCATTCATAGATCGCTATGGAAACAGAGAGATAATTTGTTTGTCAGCCGTCCCTTTCATGCTTGGCTGCCGAGATGCTGAGCGTCCACAAAACTTTCAGACGGCTATCGCTATGTTTTCATGAAAGACTCGGTTATTAGGTATGATGTGTTTCTGCCCTGCTGACTAGGTTCTGTAACTCCATCCAGCATAGGGTCCATTCTTTCCAAAGCTGTGAGCAGTTTTTGTTGTCCTCCCATGCAGGCTGGCAGGTGGGTATCCACAGAGTGAGCGGGAACCATTTGGACATGGTGTGAGGCTTTGTACTTTGAGTTGTTGTTGCTCAGCTTGATTTCCCGAGCTTGTTTCTCACAGCCATCCTCCTCGTTGTCTCATAATCTCCTCAAACTTTTCCTGTTAGCGATTTTATTTTTGCCCATTTCTGATATAACTGTAAACACTTTTCCCTGTTTTTATGGAAACGGGTGGCACAGCTGTGTTTAAGTATTAATCATTGGGGTCAGGGTCTATCCTTCTGTTCTGCACTCACAAATCTATTATAACACACCCGATACCACTTTTGGGTGACAATGCATTAACCTTAGGCTGGGTGAGATGGTAACAGGCCAAGGCCATGGTTTAGAGATATTTTTAGCTAAGTGACGACGCCAAATACAGTCTCCTGAAGCATCTCCAGTTAAGTGAGTTTGTTAATACTTGCAGAGGTTTTAGGTCTTTTTGTGGTCATTTGAACTAAAAACTTTTTCTGAATATTTCATTTGTGATTAGATTTTTTCCACCCGCAATACTAGGAGTGTTTATGGAAGTGTAATACTTCCACGAATGAAACCACACAGAAATAAAAAAACAAACAAACAATGGATAGGTATCACATATTTGATATTATTGGAGTGTGAATGGGTAACCCAAATGGTGATCAGATTTATAATGAAGAACGATCATAATCAAACATGAAAGAACTCAGGAAGGAACCACAACGACCAGGCTGAAAGCACAGGAAATAAACAATCACCAAAGAAGCGTGACCAACTGAGACTTTTTGCATGGGTGATTAGAGGTGAGGACACAACAGAGTTGTGATTAAACACAAGGGAAGAGGGCAGAGAATCGGATTTTAAAAAAAACACCACAGAATTGTAACAAAAGAAGGCATGAACTTAAATAGAGAACTCAACCACAATGTGAACGTGAGCATGGAAACCAAAAACACGAGGACTGGCGGTTGTAGATCACAACAACCAATCAAGTAGAGCAACTAGAATAGAGATGATTTGCTAGTTGTGTAATATTAGTAAATAAAATAGCAGTAAAAAGAGAAGTTCTTCCTGCTTCATTACCATTGATGACCATGTTTTTTTGTTGAGTTGCTGGAGTCCAACATCTTTAACTCTGTCACCACATCGCAGTGGCTGGATGTAAAGTCTGTATGTCATATAGCTCAGGTCACACCTCCTCTGAATACTCCATTGTGTTTGTATGACAAATGCTTCTTAGCTAAAGTTTTGGAGTTTCAATGAACTCCTGAAACCTTTCTATTTTTAAGTGTCCCTGCCATCCATCATCTGTAACTCTCCACACCCAACATTCCCACATTATACCCATTTTATGGTGTGATTCGTCAGATTTATGGAGGTGAAAGGCTCAAGGCAACCCATTCAGGTGATAATTATTCACCCATGTAAGGTACTTTTAATCAGTACAATGTTTTACTGATAATCTTGTTTGTAGCTAGTTTTTTTTTTTTTTTTTTGCTTTTAGAAACAATGTCGCTTTTTTTCCTCTCCACAACAACTTGCTTTTCTTTTGTCCCCAGTGTGTTCATTCAAATCAACTACGTTTGACTGGACGTGTTGTCCTGAATTACTTCTGAATGCAGACTAGGACGTGGCCCTTTACCCACGCTCCACAATTTTTTGAAAAAAAAACAAAAATAAAACAACAACAACAAAAAAACACACTAACAGCCCATTGCAGCACGTTTCAGCATTCAGCCTCACCAGTGATATTTGGATAACGTTGTAAGCCCTGTGTCCCTCATCAGCTTCACTGCACAATGGATCGATGTGTTTTTTTTTTTATTCTCCAGCAAGTCATACTACAAGCAAAGCAGTTTATGTCCTACACTCACACATCAGCCAAGCTGCAGCAGGTGCTGTCTTCAAATTCATTGCGCATTTATAGTGTGACTTATAGTAGAAGTAATGCATCATTAGTAGGTACTTGTCTCAGCATCGGCAACCTCTTGGAAAGTATAGAAGAAGATTGATGCGTCCTGTGAATTGATACAAAGTATCTTTACACACTGGTGTGGCCTGATTTTTTGTTCAATTTGGTAATAAATGGTTGCACGGTGGTGCAGTGATTAGTGCCCTCACCTCTCTGAGAGAATGTTGTGGGTTCAAATACAGCTTGGGGCCTTTCTGTGTGGAGTTTGCGTGTTCTCCCCATGTCTGTGGGTTTCCTCAGAGTACTTCAGTTTCCTCCCACATTCCCAAAAACTAAATCTGCATACAATCTGAAAATACAGACAGGACGAGCTCTTCAAAGGCAAGTTTGACCACACATTGGATACAGTGATCTACAAAGATGTACACCGCCATAGAGTTCTTTATTTTAGCAGAGTAATGACATTTTATTTACTACCATCCAAAAGATAGAGGTTGTTGTACTTTACGTCTGTTAATTTCACAACTGTTTTTTGTAATAAAGACACACTCAGACAAAAGATATTTAATGGATATACAAAAAAACTAAGATTCCATTCCAGACAATGCTGACCTGTTGAGTCTGGGTGAAGGCAGTGTACATCTGGTCAGGTGACCAATCCATCACAGGGCAAACGCAGAGAGACAATCACATACACTCACATTCACCTCAAACATTTTTTGTTGGAGGAAGACGAAGTACCTGGACAAAACCAATGCATGCAAATGGAGACCATGCAAACGCCACACAGAAAGTCCCACAATCTATAAACACTGCAACACAGTCTGGCTTACTCAGTATTTTCAAACAAGTCAAATAATAGGCTTTCATTTAGCTTTTAAATGGATAAGTAGCTTCTTCAAACAACTGCTTAGTGTAGTTCTTAACAGTCTCTATTGTGTTGGTAAGATACACTGAAAATCTGCCGTAATGTCCATATTGTAGTACTGATAAGGAACCCAGCAAAGTGTGACTCACTTAAGATCTTGGGGTTTTTTTGTTTAGTTTTTTTTTTTTTTACCCATTTTGGTTAATAATGAATAGCTCCTCTATTTTAGGCTTCGGCTAGACAGGAAACACTCAATTAGGATTACTTCATTGTTGGTATTTGTCGTTTCAGGGGATTTGTCGATATTAAAGCAAGGCACTTTTATTATGGTGCACCAATTCAGACAAAACGATGCCAAGTGCTTCACAGAGGCTTAGAAATGCATTAAAATGAAGACATTAAAAATACATTAAAGTATATTTTAAAAGGCTATAAAATCAAGACCACTTTAAGTGATTTATAGAGCTCCGGTAATACATTAAGATGAAGGTATATAATTTGAAAATTTTAGTTTAATACCAGACAAATTCTACAATATTTATTGCTGGGACATTGACATTACACTAATACAATGTGGCATCTATTTTTCCAAAAGTTGTTGTTCACCTACAACTACAAGAAACAGTCTACCACCAACAAAGTACTCCAGTTGTTGACAGCTCAGGGAACATTATGTGACAGTACAAATGTTTAGAAATAGGAACTGTAAGTGAAAGTGTTGTTTTATAAGCAAGTTTGTTATTCTGTTTGTATATTCTAAGAAAGTCACAAGTTGAACTGTGGGAGAAAACAAAGCCATCTATCCATTAGCCATACTTATTCAGGTTGGAGTCATATTTAGCTGGAGCCGATCCCAACTGAGTATGGTCGCACACTCACATTCAAAGGCAATTTTAGAGTTACTAATAAACCTCCAGTACTCAGAGACAATCCACACATCCACAGGGAAAACATGCAAGCCCTCACAAAATACCATTCGCACCATCCTACAATGTACAGTCTGTACTAATTGATTCAATTATATTTGAAATATTAATTCTTACAAATATATGGTTTGCGTTCAAAGCCATTGCCCAAACCATCTCCTCTGGTAAAATGTCACATCCTCAAATGAAATATCCCCTCACAGCGACAATTAAAAGAATTATTTTAACTTGTGCATGTCCGAAACAATGTTGGAAATATTCATGAAAATTAATTTTCTGTCATGTTAATAGTGACACAATGCATAATTCATTCAGAGCAAATTAGACGGCGCTCAAGTTAAAAGAAAAAAAATATTCGGCCCCTTTTTAATCTGTGATGAGTGCCAGTGTCTGTGCCAGAGTGAGTGGAAGAATGGAGGAGGAGGGAAAGGAAAGAGAGGGAGGAGGAGGAGGACGAAGAAAGTGAGAATCTGGGATAATGAGTGAGAGGAGGCCAACTGTTTGTTACACTACAGAATATTTCACATCAATTAAAGCTGAAAGTCATGTGCTCTAAGTAAATAAGACGTCCTTGTTCAGGGACTTTTTCCTCCCCCATTATGCTTCTCAGGGAGATTAAAAGCAACCTTGTGTCATTGTCATCTCCAAAGAGTTTTCTTTTAAATACAACTCAAACTGTTTTCACTGCTCATTCTTGTTTGTGGTATACTGGTTGTCAGTCCACTACCCGCGAATCATTTCTTCTCTGAGTAAAGGCTATATCACACTACTGAAGCAGGGACAACTCAGTGGAGGGTTTACTTTCGCTCTGTCGTGACCATATACAGGCACAGGTAGACGGAGAGGTACATTTGGAATATAATACCATGTTTCAGTTCCTTGTAGTGTTGCTATACCATTCCACAGTTTCCACATTTGGGCAGGAGTTCACACTCGGGGTGTTTTATTATTATGATATAGGAATGTTGCCCGCCATTTATTAGAATACACAGGCCCGAGGTGGATCATTATTAGATGGACTGAATTTCTCACAGAACTGCAGAAAAAGTGTAAAGAAACAGAAAACATAGCTCATCAATAATGCAGTGAGGGAGAGCTTCATAAATAGTTCATGCTGTGTGGAGCAGTGGAGAGAGCCGTGTTTGATTCTACATGTCACATAAGGTCAGTGTGTGATGTAGTGTGTACCTCCACCAGTGTGTTTGAGAGGAGAGTTGCATACATGCAGGTGTTGAACATACTGCCGCTTCAGCTCAATATCTTTACCTGAGGCTACCACACGCGAAGTTGAACTTCCCTGACAGCTAATAGCAGATTAGTTCTCTTGCCTATACTTGTCTTTTCTGCCTAACACAGCTTTCCTGCTACTTATCAACAATCCCTCACCTTATTAAAGTAGATCAGACAGACTTGAATTGAATATTAGCATTTCTAGGTGATGTGTCAGCAAAGTGAAGTTCAGCCGTGGCCTATTCTGCTTCCAATAACACAGAGTTGTGAGTAAGGACTGCTTTGAAATGACTAATAAATAAATATTACTTTCTACTGTGTGACTTTATATGAAAAATTATCACTATTTCCTTTCCCTTTATTGCTATTGCATTATTGTGCAACATAGTATTGTTTTTACCTCCACCAAGGAGGTTATGTTTTTGCCAGGGTTTTCTTGTTTGTCTGTTTGTTAGCAGGATTAGGCAAAAACTCACAAAAACATAAAAAAAAAAAAATTCAGGAGATGTGTCTTGACCCAACTTAGATTCCATTATATTTTGAGAGTGATCCGGATAACCATCTGGATATAAAAAAAAAAAAATATATATATATCAAAGATTCTGTTTTTCCCATTTACTTATCATTGAGCAGTTTTCAAAAAATCATATCTCTTGGAGATCTTATCTGATTGACTTGTAAAAATTCAGTAATCTGTAGGATCGTCATATCTAGTAGGGTGCATCATCCGGATCGGATCTAGAATAAGGTCAGGAAAAATTGTGGAAGTTCACATTGGAAACCCCATTTACGAGTTTCAAAAATCAGAACTCATAGACTCTTGTTTCGATTCTCTTGAAATGTGACATGTATATTTGGAAGCTCATTGCCCTGAATTGTGCCAAATTTCATCTGAATCAGATCCAGATTAATGATATGGCGGCACTTTGAAGTTGGGAATTTCGGTGG
>OMNM01039467.1:0-12084 GCA_900302745.1 Parablennius parvicornis | reverse complement strand
AGAAAGGTGTACTGGACAGTCAAACTCCCATGCCTCCTCGATAATCTGAGTGAGGATGGGGAGCTGAAATGAAGAAATATTATGTTTATGCCTAAACTATCACACTCAACTTTCTCTTCATTTTAAAGTTGCTCTAAAAGAAAAAATCTTGCACATTAATTAGACAACAAGAATGATTGCAAAAATGACATTTAATTATAATGAAAACAAATAAAACACTGATTCTCACCACTTATATACAGCTTGGTGTGCGTGTGCATAAAGAGAGAAAGAACGGTTGGGGTAGTTTGTGTGTGTGTTCGTGTGTGTGTGTGTGTGTGTGTGTGTGTGTGTGTGTGTGTGTGTGAGAGAGAGAGAGAGAGAGAGCGAGAGTGAGACCTGGGACAGAACTATAAAAAAAAAATAAATAAAAAAAATGACAGATCACAATACACTACTTTCAGAATGGTGGCTATCAGAGAGGCAGGAAGGCCGTCCTCAGTCTTCACAGTGTGTTGGGAGAACAATAGAACATGAAGCTCGTCTTTAATGTCTGCTTCCCTTTGTGTCTCTGTTACAGGCCCATTACTAAACTGACTTTATGTGACTGTGATTTGATCTGTAAAACATCTGGAGTCGTCGTGTGATGTTGTCTTTGATGTGATATGTGTCGGGCCGTGAGTTAACAAGTTAGTAAAGCAAAGATTAGCATGCAGACCCTGTGTGGCAGAGCTAACGTTGGTTTACAGGTCGGGAACTACTCCTAATGTCATGATCAATAGAACTCAATCACAAGTAATAGAATTAACACATCTTCATAAAAGTTCAGGTTTACCTATTCGTTAGTTACCACGTCCTCAATGTCTTTAAAGAAGGAGTTTGGTTGTCCAGGCCTGGGGAGCTGGTGGCTTCTGTGGCAGTTAGCACCTCCTGCTAACTCTGGTTGGCTGCATTGAGCAGGCGGAGAAGGAGAAGCTGAAGCTGGTGATTTGGGAGAGTCTTTGCAGAGTCCTGGTTGTTCCCTTTCAGACCTGAGGAGCTGGTCACTCAGTCTAAAGTGACTTTCCCTGCTTGTTGAGGGAAAGCACAAAGAGGGTCTGTGAGGTGTTGTGTTGTTTCCCAGACCTCGTCCTGGGAAACTGGTTGGTCTTCCCTGGTTGATGAGAGATCAGACGCTGGCTTTGCATGGGGGTAGTGTCCCTGAGGAGGGATGGGGGGAGGATTTGCACGGGTCAGCTGTACATGCAGGACCCCCTGCAGTAGATGCTCAGGCACCTTCCTGAGAGTCAGACCCCAGGTCATGACCTTATCATGACAAATGACGATTGTCTTTCATCAAAAATGATCCAACTTTCTGTGGTCTTGTGAGATCCCAACAACAGAAATTGGAATCTCTAGCAATCAAACTTTATGTTTTGCTAACTGACATGATCTAGGGAAACCTCCTGCAAGGGTTTCTGGGATATCAAAGATGGCATTGCGGCAGCTCAAGCCAAAATATCAACATTTGACCGACTCATCCCATAATAAAGCCAGACTTTCTCAAAGAAACGATATCAAGACAAAAGAATAGCCTGAATTGTTGTCAAAATAATAGTTGATTGTTTTTCCAGTGTGAATCAACAGCTCCTGAGATCGAGTGTACAAATGGGATTTTGCCTGTGGAATGTTCAGGAGTTTCCGTGGTCAATAAGATGTCAACAAACTGGGTGATGTTCCGCAAAATTTAAATGCTGTAATATGTGTTTCTATGAGTGTATTGATGAATTTCCTTCAGAAAGGTATTAACAACATAGTGGAGATGTACATCAGCAACTAAAACTGGCTCCTAAATGTGAAGATTCTGGTAGAGTAACTTTAATGACAGCTCATTTCAGATAAATATGGAACATCTGGTTTAACTTTTTAAAGTGACCTCACGTTTCTTGCCTGGTTATGACCTCAAGCTGGAGAACAAACTCCAGAAATTCTCCGAGATTTCAGTGAAAGCGTCACATCTCAGGCACATGTTGCAAATACTTCATTGACTTTTTAGCGGGAGATCTAGAAACCCTATTTTGGACCCCTTTACTGAAATCTCTTGGACCTGCGTGTTGCCCTTGAGACACATTACTCTTAACATGAACCGAAGGGGATTTAATTAAAATAGCATTTGATGGTGCATTGTTTTAGCCCAATAAAAATACACGCAATGTGATTGAATTTATTCAGACTGTGAAACACTTTTTGACTTCTGATGTCACAAAGTACTGCACAAGTCAACCCGCCTTTTAGAAATCCGAACCGACACTGACCCGGAGCTTAAAAAATCTTCACGCTGAGAAATGGATCATCCGTGTCCCCACAGAGGAGGAGACACCGCTAAAAATAGCTGGAGAATGGAAGACATGGCGGGATGATGCGAAAGCCTATAAATAGAGATGCGAGCTGTGAGTCTTCAGAATCATAATCTGTTATTTTGGGAGGGTCGGGAGACTCATTGGCAGATTATCAAACAGTCAGCTAAGGAGATGCATTGTGCAAAATCATATTATAAACTTGAGGCAGAAAGTGTCTCAAAAACATGTTTAAATACAGGGTGATTTAACAGCTTTAAAGACAGTTTTGGACCAGACTCCCAGACAGTTATAAACATTATACTTTGAAAAGTAGGACAAATAAATCTGTACAGATATTTTGTATAACTGTTCTCTATTTATTTCTTTTTTTTTTCAACTTTCAATCCTAAAATCCAGTCAAAGCCAAAAATCCCTCTTCAATAAATTTTGTTAGTTGATTGGGGAAACTGCATTGACTGTTTGACAAACACACAACAGAGACTCTCTGTTGTGTGTTTGTATTTGTGCTCAAGGCGCTCAGTTCATCCACTGGGAGCGGTTTGGGCCACAGTGTCTTGCTAAAGGATACTTTGACATGTGGACAGCTGGAAATGTTGAATTGAACCTGCAACCTACTGGATAAGAGATGACCAGTTAACCAACTGAGCCATGACTGGGTGGGTTTTATTTAGTATTTGCTCTGGAAATGGTTGATTAGAACTCCAACCCTGACAGGTTTAGCAATTTTTGGCATCATCTTGTGTGACTTAAGGCCAGCACACTCTACAGGATAATCGAACCAGATTGTCGGATGTCTTAAAAAAAAAAATGATGTCTGATTTTCCTGTGGTGTGGGGTGGGTTAAGAATGATTTTGTCTAGGCTGATCCGCTCGGAAGGTCTTGGAAGGAGAGATCGGCGACAATGAACATGTTCAATATTTGAGCTGAAAATCCTGTTGTGTGTGGTCTGCCCCGAGCGGAGCCGAGCGGCAGGGTGTGTGACGTCACGTGTACCGGTATTAAACCCAACCAGGTTGAAAGCAACACTGATTCTGCCGCCAAAACAAGAAAGTTCCCAACTTGTTTATGTGTGACTTCATGAAATTATATTATATTAATTTATTGGGCTATATTAGCAAAACAGACTTGGAACAAGTCAAGAACAAGAACAAAAACATCCTTCAAAGTCTCAGTGACCAGGATTTATTTTATCATGTCAAAAACATCACTTTAAACACTCCTTCTCTGCTATGTTGAGCTGAGTTCTCCAAGTGGGCGGGACAATCCACACACCAATCAGGATAGTTTAAAAATAGGCATGTCATTTTCTAAGAGATCGGCTTGGTCAGGAGATGGTGCTTTCATTTTCTGTTCCGAGGCCTGTACTATGACGCAGGATTTTCTCTTATCGAGACAACTTCACGGATTAACACTGGGTTTTCCCTACTTACCGCACGCTCACTTCTCATCGGAATAAATCACTCCGATAACTGACACTGAAAGTCTAACCTGCTCCGGACCAGGCTACGTTCTCAATAAGTAGTCAAAGCTCCGCCTCCTGAAGAAACAGATCTCTTGGAAAATGACCTGTCTGGATAAATCAGTCCAGGAAACAGAGAGAGATCCTGGATATCTTTATCATGGTTCTTAGTACAGGCCTCCAGAGTACCGGGGTTTTCCAGAATCAGAAATCCCAGAGTTAATCCTGAAGTTACCTCGATAAAAGAAAATCCTGAGTCACAATACATGTGGCCCAAGGTTGATGTGTGGCAACATGTTTGTTTACATCTACATGCGTGTTTTACATTGAAGTCACGTTGGGCTAAGCAACATTTGGAATATTGAGCATGAAGAGCATAGACCTATATATGTAGTTTTATAGAAGTCAATAGTGCAGAGCCTGATAAGCTGCTGAAGGATTGGTTAGCGTCTGGTGAGCTCCGGAGTGACACCACACACTATCAGATCAGAAGAGGAAGATCGTGTCCGATTTGTCTTTTGTGATCATCAAGTGTGTGGTTTCTTGATCGTTGAAGCTTTGAAAAATAAAGTAGTGTGTGCCAGGCTTTAGAAATGAGGCACAGTTTGGTTGCAGTTAAATTCAGTGAACTTGAATTGAGTTAAATTGCATTCAATGTTATTTCTCTGCAGTCAAATATAACAACACGGTCATTTCAGGGAAAAACCAATGATTTCACAAGAACAAGCAGAGAATGGTGGAAAAGAAAAACGACCTTTTAACAGGACGAAACCTGCAGAACCAGACACAGATGGAGACTTTTTGCAGATCAGATATGATAAATCCAATCCGTTCAGTGTTAAGAGAGGAATCGTTAGTCAGGCTTGAGGTGGGAAACATCAAAAACTTGTAGGACAGTTTGTGTCTCAGGGTTGGAGACACTTATCCAAACATTGAGGCGGAACTTTTTCCCCGTCAGAATGTTGCAGAAGCCCTCATGCATCATAACGTGACAGTATACATCCACATTGTGCATCATTCTGTCTGAGTAAACAACACAATATGATGTGCCTGCAAGACCAGCACGTTTCCTGTCCTGTGATGGTATCACTCGGGGAGGGAGGGTAAAGTGTGCAAGTCCAGACAGAGAGCCCTGCAGTCTGACTTCACTCAGGAGAGTTGACTAATCCTGCACTGAGCCCCATGTGGGCAAACTAATGCCATATAATCCATGCAAGTCCATAACAACACTGTACACATGTAGAGGGACAGTAAGGACATAGACACGTTTTGGGATGATGTACAAATGCGTAGTCCGGTAAAAAAGCCTTCCACTAATGCTTCAACATCTCGGAAATCTTGCACCCGAGCAGATGTCTCTTTCACAAACACAGACCAGGAAATAAAATGCAGATGAGAGTGTTCAGTTTTATGCAAATACATCTCTCTCACTCTCTTTCTCCCTCTCTCTCTCTCTCTCTCTCTTTCTCTCTCTCTCACTCTCTCTGTGACAAGATTACATAACTGAGCAGCAGTAGCTCTTGTGCTTCTTCCCCGCTAAGGCGATATTTAAAATACAGTAATGAATACATTTGTCTCCTCTCTGGATAAACTGTGTCGTGAGGGAGACGTGAGCTCGGACAAAGAGGATAAATTCAGATTTCTTAATGTTGGCTTGCTTCAGTGGTCGAGACATCATAAAGTGGAGCGACCTGCCAACGTCAACTTGTGAGCATGTCAGTATTTAGCTCTCCTGTAGAGATTTATCAGTGTGGCCAGGTTGAACGTAGCCTCTCACATTAGCCAGGAACATTTCTGATTCTGACAGTCTTGGAATTCAAAGACATTCAAAAACTCAACTTCCGATGAAATGTATAAGAAATTAAAGCCCTGATTCACAAGGTTTCCATATGATAAAATAGTCGGAGATTTGATATTGCTTGCACAAACTTGTGGAATCTGATCTCCTAACTGAGAATTGAGTCTGATAAATCGATCACATTAACACCCATTAATATGGAAAATCAAAATACGAGAAGGGATGCAAGCTAACGGAATAATTTTCAATGTCCCATGTGAATCACAACATCTCAGAACATTTACATTGTTTTATGATTGGAAGATTGATACCTTCCTCCATCAGCACATCCAACTCTATTGCATGACACTTGTGCTTGTGGAGCATCCACGGCACCATGGAGACTTCAAGCAAGCAAACAGCAATAATTCCATTTCCAGCAGAAAGTGCACTATTTCTGTGTGAACAATAACTTTAGCCCACTTTATCCATCATGTCAGTGTCAGGACGTGCTCCAGCCCCAGTTAAATTGATGTTTTCTCCCTGTCTCGTGTTTTTCAGTTTGATCACTTCCTGTTTCAGGTCACCTGTCTTATTTTTCCAGCCTACCTTCCTTCAGTGTGTAATTATCTGACTCCTCCCTATTGTGATTCACCTGTGTCTGCCCCTTCCTAGTGTACATAAACCCACTGCCCTCATATTCCTGTTGCCAGATTGCCTTTGTTGAGTCATCCAGTGTTTTCTGAGCATCTTTTCGAGACTCTACTATGTTTCTACCAGTGGCATGTTTTGTTGGATTGCCCTTTGGATGTCACTACATTTAGGTTTTGCCAGTGTTTGTGTGTGGAGTTTAAATGTTTTTTCTTTTGTGTGCAAGGGTTTTCTCTAATCCAGCTCCTGCTGAATCTCCTCCTCTCCTGTTGTGGAGATAAGTGTCTTCAAGCACCGGAAGACCGCAGTGCTGCGTAGCACCATCATTTCAATAAACCCATTCAACAAAACAACCAGTCTACACAAAACGGCATATGTAAACAATAACGGGAGGGTTTACTACAGATGAGATATTCAAATATTGTGAGCTTGTTGAGAGTGAAGGACTGTTACGACCAATCAGAAGACGTGTGGCAGAATGATACTGAAAAGGTGCTTCACTTCTTCATCTCACTGCCACAGATGGTGGTAGAGGGGTAGAGAGAGAGGTAGAGAGAGAACCTGAGAGAGAGAGAGAGAGAGGTAGAGGTAGAGTGAGGTAGAGAGAGGTAGAGGTGGAGAGAGGTAGAGTTAGAGAGAGAGAGAGAGAGGCTGAGGGATAGAGAGAGAGGTAGAGGTAGAGATAAAGTGAGAGTGGTGAGAGAGGTAGGGGAGTGAGGGGGAGCAGAGGGACAGAGAAAGAGGGAGAGAGGTTTTAGAGGTTTTAAATCGTATATTTGTACGTGTATTTACCAGTCTGTTGCTCGATGTCTCCATGTTTCTCTATGTTCTCTGTTTCTGGAGGGTTCTTCCGTCTAACAGGTGAAAGGTGGAAGACAGAATTGATTCAGTGCCTTGATTGAAGGAAGATTTTTTACTGAACTTTCAGCAGATTTTGGTTCGATTAAATCAGCACAAACAGTAAAAATCTTCCTTGAATCAGAAGACTGAAGAAATTCTAAATCTATTTCACTTATATAGAATTTTATAAGAGCTTGAGGAGCCCCAGAGTGCTTTACACTCTTAATCACATTCATACATACTGTACATTCACACCAGTGTAGGCGGCTGCCATCCACATTGCTCAATTTTGAACAAATTGGGGTTCTGTGTCCTGCTCAAGGACACTGGCATGTGGACTGAGTGAGATGGGTAATTGGACTAGCAACCTTCTGACTGAGGGATGCTCACTCTACCGACTGAGTCACAGCCCCCCTGATGAACGTACGACCGGTCCCGGGTGTATCCTGCCTTGACTCGTCTTCATCTGGGATTATTTCCACCTTCTCACTTACCTACATGGAATGTAGTTGCGTGAAATACAGATGAACCTAAGTTTAGCTGCTTTATTGTACTTCTGAATGAGAAAATAATCCATTTATCATCAACCCATCATTCTTTCACCTGTCTCCTGTTGCACAATTGCTTTGCTAAAGTTGAGTTCATGGTGACAGGAGCCCATCTAAACTAACTTTTGAGTTTCAGACAGATGTAAAAATGTACAATCAACTGTTATGTTTTGTGGAAAACATCCCATGCCTTTAGATTTACGTTCTTGGGTTTGTCTGAGACCTTTGTGTTGAATGACTCAATCATCTGAGTCACAATCCCACCACAATAAAACCAATTTATTCTAAGACGTAAAATCAATATCTATCAAACTAATAACTAATCAGTCACAGTTTGATTCGTATTGAAACGATCAGTTGCTATGAAGTGCTGCTGTGTGATGTGGTGGAACAAAATAAATAGGCAACCCAGCAAAGGCTATGCAGGTGGTGCAGTTAATATCACTCTCATTTATAGAGGCGGCAAACAAGACAGACCTGTGGGCGTTCTGCTACTGGAGGTAGCCAGTGTGACGGAGCTGTTAGCATGCATGCCCTCCACATACCTCACCCCCTCCCCACGATGCAAAGCCAAACACGTCAACATGGCATTCTTGGAGCACTCTCCTCCACAGAGCAAACTCTATTAGCAGGCGTCTCCCCTCGGGGCTGACACTGACTTCTCCTATCAGACTCCACCGTCCTCAACATGACACACTCACACTCCCATGGGCACATGGTTAAAGCAGGCCACGCTGTGAGTGTGTGTGTGTGTGTGCGTGTGTGTGTGTGTGTGTGTGTGTGTGTGTGTGTGTGCGTGCGTGCGTGCATGCGTACGTGCGTGTGCATTACAGAGGAAAAGATGATTTATTAGGGAAATGCAGACAGAAGAAAGTGAACAGAAACAGTGGAAGGAGGTCTTTCAGTCAGATCATTACATACGTTTCATTCAGTGAAATCAGTGTAAGCGTTCACACACTTCACGCTCTTTGACTCAGATGACAATAATAGAGCATGAAGGCTCAGAAATGAGCGTATCGCCTCCGATTCGGGCTGATCCACGCAAAAACTGCACAGGGATTGTGTGTGTATTCACTGGATAAGAAGAGATACAGCAAGCAGGCAGCACAGAACGATGGTCTTTGACTACATTTACAAGTGTCTCCTCTCTCACTCCTATGTGTACCAGCCCTTATCTAAACTCTTCACTTTTGCCAACATTTTATCACATCAAGTTGAAATCTTAACGATTAAGATTACATGATGGATTTCTAGATTCTTGACAAAGACGTGATGACTCAGAGCTGTCAGCTCGACGGTCTAACACACATCGTTACCTCCACAACGGCAGGGATACATTTTCTCTTCCAGGTTCCTGACGCAAATCCATCCTTCAGATTTGCAGTCAAAAGAAACCTCCTCATGTGAAAGATTCAGCCTTAATGCGGCTAATAGTCACAGCAATGAGGATCTTTGTTGATATTAGATAAAGCAACAATGCAGTGTCAATAAGAGGAATGATTTATTCAAGTCTTTGTGCAAACTCTCAAACTCGAGCTTTAACCCTTTCTGGGAAAGTTAGTCATCAGAGAAGTGGACAAATGTGAACACTTCATGTTTCTTCCAAAATAAAACTGTAAACTGAGGACTGTAGGTGGTTTTTGTAATAACTGTCATTTCCGGACAGTAAACCGCAACTTTTCTTTTTACATGCTTTGAACCCTGCGCTTATACAATAACGTGGCTAATTTATGGATTTTTACGGGTTGACGGGCTTCGTGCAGCCAGATTCTACTTCCCCATGTAGATACATGATGTTTTTAGTGCCTCTGCTTCTCCAAAACTTGCCCTAAAATTATATTTCTGCTCTTTGTGACCTCATCTTGTGCTGCTTTCTGTGGTCCGGGACTCCAGCAGCTGATGGCAGTGAGAGATGCGTTCAGGTGCATCACGTAAAGCCGCTTTGTTCCACTCCTTGGCTGAGAAATCTTCCTCCTCAGAATCACAATCAGCAAATAACCGATAAAATACAATAAATATCAACACAGATAAAACCCTCGGTGCTTGTGTATCTGTTTCTCTCTGTCTCTCTCAGTCTGTCTGTCTCTGTCAGTCTGTCTGTCTGTCTGTCTGTAGGCTTCTCCACAGCAGGAGGACGATTCACGCATCATCTGAATGGAGTTTATTGGGATCCGCCGTTTTGTTTCTAGTTCCATCCCAGGTCTCTCTCTCTCACACACACACGCATGCACGCACACAAAAGCATGCACACACACACACACTTGCACGTACACACGTACGTACGCACGCGGTGCTGTGTGCAGGAATTTCCTGCACTATAAAAGGCAGATTTGCGGGAATTGATGAAAATATGAGCAATCCCCATGTTCCCGCAGTGAAATTCCTGCTGTTACAACATGGACACCTGCTGCTTATAGTCAAGTGCAGCCTGTATATGTACTTTTCTTGTTTTCTTTTTAAATATTGTAGTTGCAGTATATATTCAGGTGCACTCAATAGTGCAGAAAATACGTTTACCTACGGACACACTCACACAGGACAGTATGCTATAAACATTAACAATGGGAGTACACGGACATTTGCATGGACAGATGACCAAGTTGGATCGTTGTTATGGTGACTCTCAACTATAAAGCTACCAAGTCCCAGGACATTATGGACTGAGAGTTATAACATCGTGGAAGCAAACGTTGTTTTCCATCTACTTGTGCATGTGTAAAAGATCTCTTTACCATGCCTGTGGTGCACACACAAAATTAGCAGCATTTCAGAAAAAACGTTTTCCCCCATTTACAGAAAGACAAAATGGTTTGCAGTGACTCTGGTTGTCATGTAAACAGACACCCAAAACACAACAAAGGTTTTTCATTTTTACTTGAAAACATTATTTGTGTAGTCTGTTTGGATAGTACACTCAGTCATGGACAACACTACTGACTAAACAGCGTTCCCCGAAGACCATTATGGAAATGCTCCACAAGGAACAACAGCTGATTGAAAAGAAGTTGGTTGTTCTGAGAGAGCTGTTTCAAAAACATGTTAATATAATGTAAAGTGGGAAGAAAAAGTGGAAGAACAGTCCATTCAATAGGTTGGAGGATATTCACAAGTAGTGGATTTCATCTGGAGTTAATGCCACACAGGCGTCTCCAGGACCGAGGCAGCAACGGTCCATTCTACTTGTGTGAAGCCACTTCTGAAGCAGAAACAGCGTTAGAAGCCGAGGAGAAACAGGAATGGTCTGTTGCTCAGTGGTTTTAATAGTAGATGTGGCATTTCATTTGTAAATCAAGGTCCCAGTGTCTGGAGGAAGAGTTGAGAGGCCCGGTATCCAGCGTGAGGTTTCCACAGTCAGTGATGGTTTGAGTAGCCATTGTCGAAACATATTAGAGGTAAGTTTAATAACTTAAAAAGCAATTTCATTGATCTCCTCTTACATTCAGGCAACTTCATTTTATTTTCCAGTTAATCTGTGTGGGGCTTGTAGATGCTCTCCTATCCACATGTTCAAACTCTTCTAAGACGTCACACTTCCGGAGCGTGCTGACAACTTTCTGAAGTGTTCTTGGTGGCATCACTCTTGAAGTATTCTATTCATCCATAGACTGGCGTGTAAAGTGGTACAGAGGTGAGTGGGTTCCTCTCATGACTCATGTGGACACGCTCCTCTACCTTCGCTGCAGTGTGATGTTATATGTGACACACAGTGCTCTGGCCTCCTGCTATAGAAACGGTTGCCGTGGCGACGGCATGCGTCCTCCGAGCGTCTTAGCCTCCTGCGGAGAGAAACAGTGTAGTGCTGCTCCAGTTCAAGGTTACTGTGTGTTCTCTGTGAGAGCGCGGCCCTCCAGAGATGCTCTGTATCAGTGAGTTATGCTGCAGGACAACAGAAGACAGCTCCATAACCTCCGCCTGCACTCACAGAGCCACTGAAAGCAGGACGGATCCGGCCAGTTGCAAAAACAGGTTCACGCTCGGATCTGACTGTATTGGAATTTCTGTTGTATAGTTGAAAAACGCAGTAATATGTGAGATCGTTTTAAAGTACAGCAGCCTGCAGCTGCTCAGTGTTGGTCACCTCTCTCATCTCACAGCAAAAAGATCCCTGGTGGGCTTCAAGGTCTTTTTGTTCAGGGGTTGCATGTTCCCCCTGTGCACACACTCAATTGTTCTCGACTCGTGGTCGAGAACAATTGGTCCCCAACATTATTCTTGAGGAACCCAAAGGTTTGCCATCATAAACATCACTAACAAGTTTTATGTAATTTGTCTTATGTATTTGTGAATGCTTTTTATTAATGGACTCTTGTGTCAGTAATAAAGATGATGATGATGATGACGACGATGATTATGATGATGATGATGATGATGATGATGATAAACAGAGGCAATCTGAATTTGAAGAAAAGTCATCACACACCATATGTCAAATACACTTCCTTCGTTGTTATATTTTGATGAGTTCCTTTGTTCCTTTTTGATGAGGATGA
>OMNM01039466.1:0-17308 GCA_900302745.1 Parablennius parvicornis | reverse complement strand
AGTGAAATCAAAAAATTCTCTCTTTTATACAATATAATTTCTAGTGGAATTGTATTGGTAAATTATTGGTTCTTGCACTAGAAGAACACAATTGTAAACTATTACAGTTTTGCCTCACTCGTAAGATGAAGCTGTCCTACCAGTGTGCCATACTAGTCCTACTACAGGACTTCCTGGCAGAATAACTTGGATTTGAGGAATCGATCAAATGTAATGTCAAGTTAAGTGACATCCCGGTGTGCATTCATTTGAACTATTTCCTGTTTCAATATTACAACTGATGAAGGTGTTTGAATGAACAGTCCATTGTTTCAGATAAACCTCTTGTTTTAGAAAGGGATGACATGTTTTGATGAACGTAATAAATATCAAGATATGCTCCAGACACATTACATATATTCCAGAAAAGTTTTCAGACATTGTAGTTCAGCAGGCAGTCCTGTGTGAAAACAAAAACTATTTTTCTGATGTTGCATAAAAAGACTGAAAAGTGAAATTGTGACTCATTCATGTTCAGTAAATGGAAAACACTGAACAAAAAGGCAGTTGGATTCACATCAACGTTTTACTTCCTTTTCATGAAGTTAGAAAAAAAAATTTATTTTTCAAAACTCACCAAATTTCATTCGTGTTAGAAATAAAATGAAGTGTGTGCTTCTCTAAAAATACTAATTCTCAACAAATGTTTATTTAAACACCAGAGTAATAAATATGACATTAAACCAATCAGTGTTATTTAAAGTCCCATAGCTCACTGATTGGTATCCATACACTTTGTGGACTGTATTTCAACACATATTTAGTATTTGTGTTTCAGTATTTATTAAACCATTTATTAAATGAATGAAGACACACATGTGGTATTTCTGTTTAAATAAACACTTGTTGAGGGTATTTAAACACCAATTTAGTATGTTTACCTAAATACACTCTTTGTGGAATGTATCTTAATAAAAGCTAATTGTCTTGACTTACACACTTTGTTTATAGTGTGGAGGCGCAGATTGAGTATTTCTGTCTCCATCCACTTTGTTGAATGTGTTTCAACATAAAGTAATTATTTGATATTGTAAAAGACCACAAGGTGGCAGTATCATTTCAGCTCTGAATAAGAACACAAGGGTGATTTCTACATTGGTTCATTTTTAAGACACAATACTGCAGCTTTTAATTGATAAATGCAACTGCTCATGTGGAATTGCTCTTATTTCCTGGTAAAAATGACTTGAAATTACAGTTTTATTTGAGGCTATTCAAATGAAATTTAATTAAACTGAGTAACCAATTAAGTGTTTTTCGGGGAAGTTTCGACGGCAAAGTCTGAGAAGTGAGTGAACCAGATAACTGAGGTATTTCCTGAAGTATAGGATGGTCTTCAGTCAGTTTGTGTCCGACCTGTGAAATTTCAATATTATTCATTAACATGACTGAGCTTTATGGGACTTAGGTCAAGTTTTTATTTTTACTGTTAACTATTTTATGGATGTCGAAGGATTTTCGCACTCAATGTGGAAAAAAAAAAAAAAAAAAACTGTTGTGATGTCCCTTTTCGGAGTCACACGTTATTCTTTAAGAACAGACTGGTTCTGGTAAACGTAGATTAAGTTACTGGTTGTTCTTCCTCATTCTGCTGACTAACATTGAAACTAAACACAGTGTCCAACACACACATGCACACTCACACACACACACACACACACACCCACACACACACACACACACACACACACACACACACACACACACACACACACCCACACCCACACCCACACTCACACACACACATACAACACACACACGCACACTCACACACACACACACACACACACACTTTGTCTACCCGGCTTGTTGTGTGCATCAAACTTGTAATTGAGTGGCATGGCTAGGTTGGTAGAGCGATCGACCCCCAATTGGAAGGTTCCAGGTTTGATTCCTGTCTACACTCTGAAGTGTCCTTGGGCAAGACACTGAACCCCAAACTGCTTCCATTGCAGCCTGTATTGATGTGAATGTGATGAATTATGTAAAGCACTTTGGAGCTGCTCGTGCAGCTAAAAGGCACTATATAAGTGAAGTACATTTACCATGTAATATTTCCTAGTTGTTTTTGATGATTTGAAGTCAGTTTTGTGTTACGTTTTGCTCAGATAACTCCAGAAAACACCAAACGTTGCCGTTCGTGACTCAGAAGCTCATTTTACTGGAGCAAATCAAAAAACAAAAATCCAAATCATCAAAAATCTAAATCTAGAGATCAGAGATCACAATAAGACACTGGAAAAGACAAGACACGCAGGACACAAACACAGTTGAACTAACAACCAGAACACACAGAAGACGCCCAGCATGTAGCCACACAACTAAAAGGTGAAGATAATTACACACCCAGAAGTCAGAAGTCCTGTTCACCCGGCAACGATTTCAAGTGAAAACGCAAATCAATCGTTGCATTTTGGGCCTGTTTACTTAACAATGGAGCCACTGAAAATGAAACTTTTTGGAAACAGCTCCCAAGGTGAAACTTTTTAGAGAAATTCTCCACCTCCATTAGCTGTGGAGACGGTTGAAAACATAACTTTCTACAAACACTTGGGGCCCGTCTCTGTGCAGATGGCAGAAACGCTGCTACTGTGCATGCGCAGGCCTGTGCACAGCCGTGGTTAATCGCGAATCGATCAACAATAACAACGTTTTTCCCTCCATTTTCTCCATATTGCTCTCGGACTTGGTGGTTTTATAGTTGCCAGTCACACTGAATACCAATCGAACTTTGTTGTCTTTCCATATGAATGTTATGTACTCACCATTTTTAATGTTTGTAGCTTATTGTTCTCTAAACGTGTGTGGCTTCATTACAAAAACAAACAACAGCACCCACGACTGGCCCAGGATAAATACTTCATCGATTTCAGTGCTTTTGTCATTGCGATGTAAACACACGTGTTGTGTAATATTCACATTGTCAGGAAAGAGTTTGTAGCAAAAGATAAGTTTGTGCTTTCATTAACTAAAATATACTAATCGTACTTTATTAATCCCCTCGGGAAAATCCCCTTTGCAAATATGTCAGAATGAGAAAATATGTATACTCTGTATATTCTGAAGCACTTGCAATGACATCCTTTCAGGCTATATAAAATGCACTTTGTACGCCAGTGAAGTCTATTTATAACCTAATTTAAAAACCCTAGTTTATTGACCAGTGATGATTTTTATCAGTCTGCTGGGAATTGATGTGACCGTCAAAATATGATTAGTTATTATTAATAGTATTGGTAATAGTTCTGAAAATGAATTCATTAATGTAGCTTTGATGAATTACATCCATTCATCTATCTGCCACCCCACTGGCCATACAGATTAGAGGTAATATAGCTTTACGGTAACTAATGTTGTTCTGTACTTAGGAAATTAGGAAAGTCACATACCGACCCGCCCATTTAAGAACCGTATTCAAAGCATCCATCACATCCATCACATGAAGAATTTTAGGAATTTGTGAGGAATGATGGAAAAATTATATTTGTAGCACCCCAGCATAATATGCTCTAATATACTTAATCACGTGAGATATTCATGTTACCACCTCACATGATGGCCCAAACTAATTAATGGTTTGGTATACTCTTGTGGAAATATACCATCAAAATATAACAGTGCAATTCATGAAAATGTGCCACAGGATGGGATTACAATCCTTCAGACAACACACAATAAACTAAGCAATAACATATTTTGAGAGAAGAAGTTCAGCACATGTGAAGATCTGGATCTTCAGTTGATTAAGTAGAAGTAGATTTAATATGTAACATTGACGATTTACTGAGGTTTTCGGTGCAGTTCGGAAGTAGTGCACTGAGTTACAGTTACAAAATTCATTTAATATTTCTTACATTACCAACTGCAAAATGTAGCGTACCATAGAGAGTGCTTCCATAGAGAGATTTCATGGAAAGAGATAAGTGTGTGAGCTGGCAAACACCCACAGATCTGTGGTTTGGAAGAACCTCCTTGCTGAGTTACTTTAATGGTACTTCAACTAATTTAGAACAGTAGTCACACCAACTATTGATTCCACCTTTTTTCACAACTGAAACTAAACTCTTCTTTTCATGGAGACATTCCTACGTACACAGTACAGTAAACGTACTCAAACACTTAAAATATGTTTTTATATAAGAAGTAATTTAAAAATATTTTTCGATCTGTAAACAAGGTGTTTATCTGTAGTCTTTATATAATGATATTGACCGTAAGTAGCAGGAGTGTCGTCCGGGGTGGGGCTTCCTGTTTCAATGGTTTCATTCCAGAGATGTCACCTAAAATTGATTGACATGTGAAATGCTCAAAAACAATTTGAAATCAATAACAACACCTGCATTCTAAGTTGACAGGTGAGACGGATGAGGTTTTTTTTTGTTTTGCTTTTTATAGTAACACTCTGTTGATTTTAACATGCTGTCATTGCATAATGTTTGCTTAAGAGCACAATGACACACAGAGAGGAGGAGCACTGAAAGTGAAATCACCGTTGTTGGAACCTCCTGGTCCTCTGATCCTATACTTGGTTGTCTAAAAAGGGTCTCAAGACAGCAAGATACGTTTTACCTTTTATTTAGCGAATATGGTAAAGATAGCCAAATGCAATGTGCAACGCTGGACCTGAACGTCTCACACAGGTGTGCGAGACGAGTGTGCAATGTCCGTGTTTCGACATTTTTCTTCTGGGTGGGGGCCACACCCCGACAATAGGTTGGGCTTCAGCGCGATTGGTCAATTTTGTCATGGCATCTGTTGCCAACCCAAATCAGACGTCTTTCATCAATGTGCGTCATGAAAGCTGTAGGTGTGTATGGTGATATCCGGAGTAGCCGTGTTCTCTTTTGCTCTGCCGTCATGTTCTGACAATAAAACAACCGGATCCTGGAATGAACGCTCAGACTGTCCTGTTGGAATGAACTGTCAGATTTTCAGTATCTAAGCATAGACACAAGCAGTGATCATAGTGTTGCTAATGTAATATCCATCACCGTCCACCAGCATGTTAACAGCTTTGAACAGAAGGTGAGGCTTTTTAAAAAGACGGGTGACAAATAGAATTGTGACAAATAGAAAAACAACCTTCACACATTTTTACTTAATTTGTTTCTCTAACATATGGAGAAAACGTTTGTTGCATTTTTGGGATCCGTTTACACAGCAATGGTGCTTTTAGTCACTGGAAACACAAGTCTTTGAAAATGACTCCCCAGGTGGATCTTTTTGAAAACGGTCCGACTCCGTGGGAACGAGGGGAAACTCAACTTTTCTAAAACACGTGCAACCGTGCATGCAAACCACGGCTCTAAATGGACAATAACAAAGGTCAAAGGTTTTTTTATTTGTCATTTGAATTGTAGCTACAGCATTTAACAACAATGATTGCCTCCGAAATGTCATGACACCCAGTCCATGTTCTCAAAACTGCAAAAACAAGGTGTTTTCACTTGAAACGTTGTTGGGTAAACGGGGCCAGAATCTAAAATAAAACATTAGATCAATAAATTAAAAAATAAAATTAAAAAAAATTAATCATTTTTATTTATAACACACTTTACATTCAAACAATCTCGAAGTGCGACTGAGAAAAACATTTCAACAAAAAATTAAAAGGTAGGTCCAGGAAGAAAAACAATTAAAGTTTAAGATGAACACGTGAAACACAATTAAGAGAAGGCTTTTTTAAAAAGGTGGGTTTTTAGATTTTGTTTAACATCAAGAATGCAAGAAACTAAATATTAACTTTGACATTTAACATGGCATATTTTGTCACAACAGGTAGACCAAAAGAGTCACAATTGTAAAACATGAAGGACAGACACAACAGTCACAACACAAAGAATATAATAAGGATGTCTTTAAAATTTCACCGCTACAATTTCAACTGTAGGATGAACGCAGAACTTGAAATGCAACTTGAACTCTGGCTGATGAAAGGTTTTTAGGGGAAGTTTTTCATGAGAAAGTCTGAGAAGTAAGTGAACCAGATAACTGAGGTTATAACATGTACCACCACATTGACAATTTGGTAACACATTGATGCCGGTAAAATGTTTTCATTTCCTTGTTGTTCTGTTACACACAATACGTAGAAAATTAACATCTGAACATGCAAACTGTGTATAAGGAGCTGGAGGAGTAGTCTGGATTTCAGTTGTTTGCAACTGTTTGACTCGGAATCAATGCAAAAGATGAATTCAGCAATTTGCTGCTTGAGTTTGCTGATCTGCAGCTTGAGTTCAGCTCAAGATTATGATAATTTTACGGAGGGACAGGACTTCGGTGCCTTGAGGGAAAAACTCACATCTGTGGAACTTTTCACTCAACTGAGTGAAAAGACACACTCGCAGTGTGAAATCAGACAACTAGCCTGTGTAACCAGACAGCGAAGGGTTGAAAATACCCTGATGGACCTCGAAAGGAGGGTTCAGGTCCTGGAGCGAAAAGGTAAAAACAAATTCATTTGCACGGTTGAAATAGTTTTTCGTGACAAAACAAGTTCTTTGATGATGTATGAAAGAAAAAGATCCTGTAGAAGCAGTAATGAGATTGGTTTCTGATTCCTTTCTCCCAGTTGAAACAGAGGTAATATTCAGTGTAGCAACAGAAGGTGAAATCGGACACTTGGACTTCGACACAAACTTAATCTACACTAGAGTGATTACCAACATAGGTGAAGCCTACCATGAATACTCAGGTAAGGACAGTTAATGGGTAGGTTTTATTCGAAGCACATTCTACAAACATTGTTGTTTTTCTGCAGGATTCTTCACAGCACCTGTTGAAGGTGTTTATTACTTCACCTTCTTCTGTCACGGCGGAGGATATTATCCCACCGTTCTGAATCTGTACAAGAATGATGAGTTGATTGTCACGACCCAGGAGAACTGGACGTTGTTTGACCGGGCTGATAATGGAGGGAACGCCGTGTTTCTGTACCTGCAAAGTGGCGACCAAGTGTACGTGACCCTGGAAGCCAACTCACGTGTTCTTGACACAACCTTCAGTGGTTTTTTGGTCACCCCGACGGAGTGACGTTGAATATGGATAAGTTCTTTGAATGAAATTGATTTAATTGACCACGTCGATGAAACAATCTGTAGGTTATTTCTGAAGTATCTGTTTGATTATTTTACTCCGGTTTGTTTGCGATTATGTATCGATTGCTTGTTGTTGCCTCTTGAAAAGAAGTGTAACATAAAAGATATGATGAGAAAAAGCTCAATAATGGGAAATGAAAAAAAGACTTTTAGAACAATGCAATTAATCATGACAATGAGTAGTTAAATAAAAGTTTAAAAAAATACTTGGGTTATGAGTCTGGATTTTCTCATTTCATGTGTGTGTGTGTGTGTGCGTGTGCGTGTGCGTGTGTGTGTGTGTGTGTGTGTGTGTGTGTGTGTGTGTGTGTGTGTGGGGATGCTTCACAGCTCAGCTCCATCTTCAACACAACAGTCCTATAATATAATAATCTTTACTGCTGACACAGGTCCTTATAAAACAAGAACATACACGAATAAAGTTGAAAAATAAATATAAATAATGAAAGATACAACATACTAAACTGTGCATATGATTTTTTTTTTTTTAAACCTTTAAAAGTTTGCAATAATTTTAGAATTAATGCAACTAAGACACAAATATCATACAAAACTGTACATGTTAAAATTTATATGGACTACTGCACCAGTGTCGTCCCAGTTTAGACGTAAATCTCTATCAGCTTTCCCATGGGCTGACTAGGGCTTCTACGATGTGAGTCTCGGACTCGTCCAGTTGACGAAGCAGAACATCAGCCGTCTCAGTCATGGCTCACGTGTTGGCACACTTGAGAACACAAACAACTGACTGGCACGATGCCACCTTGGGACTCGGAGCAGCAGCCTCAGAGCATCATCGCAGGTGACTCTGGTCTTGTAGTTGGACCATAAAGCAGCAGTGTATAGCAGCGTGACGTAGGCCCTAAACAGTGAACATTTGACAGAATTAGAGTTCATAGAAAACTTGTTAGTCAGCACGTTAGCCTGGGCATATATTTTTAGAACGCTGCCGATAGACGTCTTTGTCGTTCATCCGGTCATGAGACACCACATGACCGAGGGATCTTATCTTCATCACAGACATCAAGAGGATTGTTAGCCAGATAAACGGTTGGAAAACTTGATTTCCTTGTCTCCAGTGCTTCTAAATATCATTATGCGGCTTTTGTTAGTGATATATTTGATCTCATTATTTATTCCACACTGAGAGCACACCCTCAGCATCTGTTGCAACCCAGCACTATAAGCTCTCAGTATGAAAGGTCATGTGGATGTGAAACTTTCTTCGATGAATCAGTGAAGCTCCTTCTATTCTGGTCTTGTCATAACCATTATCATTACAATCTCCCCCACCCTTTACAACAACCAGACGTTCACAATCATCATGCCTTTTCTGCAGTTTCCTCACTCAGTCAGAGTTTAGCAGTTTAGTAGCTAATTAATGTGACCACTCCTCAGAAATAATCATGAAAGTTGCAGGTGAAAGAAGGAAACGCTGAAAAACACAAAGCGGAGAGCTGAGAAGAAACAGCTGCATCTTCTCCCAAAAGTAGAAATACGTACGTTAGTATCTTATGACACTTTAAAATTTCCAGGAGGTCGATGACCTTAAGAACCTGACATGGTTATTTAAGGAAGCCTGAAAGTAAAAGCCGTTTTTCACAGGAAGAAACCTTTGAAAAACTAGACTCAGATTTAGAGACTTTCTGCTGTTCTGGTTGGTTTAGAGGATAGAAGAGGAGTTAAGGATTGGAAGATAATTTCTCCCTCAGATGTTTTATCTGAGTTCAGAAGCAGAAAGTTACAGCTCGTTATGTCTTGTTTCCAGACGTCAACAAAAGTTTTATCTGGAATTGTGACAATAAGCTCCACTGGACGTCACTATTTCACTGCAAACTGGCTGGACTGATGGTCCAGTATGTTTAGTTTGGTTTAAATTAGACTGGTCCAACCATATCCATTTGTAATTAAACCCATGGAACTTTAAGAAAACAATATATAATGACATTATATCCATATTTACACAGCTCTTTAAAAAATTTTGAAGCCTATTATCCCTGTGACAGTGGTGGAAATGCAACCAAACTGTGTGCTTTTAAAATAGCAACATTTGAATGGCAAAGTTATTAAATGAAAATAACCTATTCTTCACTCATGACATACTGTATGTGAGTGCACAGTTCCTGACGTGATTAGGTGTTTAACAAAATTGTTTATTTTTTGATGTTGCATTCAGTACAACCCTTTGTTTCACAGACGAGTAGTGTGTATGTGGATGAGTTTAGTTTGAAGCTTCAAAAAACTAGTTCATCTGGAGAATTGCATGTATTGATTCAGTTGTGCTTTCTTAAACTTTAACCCGTATAAACTCCTATCCTTAACTGGAGATAAGCCTCTTGGATTATATACATCTATAATTTCCACAAGGGATTAATAAATTATACTTCCTTCTTTGTTTTTGTAACAGACATTTAGTAAATGATGTATTTATTTTTACACTGGGAAACATTTAGTGAAAAAAAAAAGAAATAATCAAATCTAGCTGGGTCTTTAAGCTGACTCATTAAATGTCTCAGTCTTTTGTTCACAAGTAAAGATGTTATATCTAATCCTGAAAGCAAACAGAAATGAGCGAGTAAAATGAATCAGAAGATTCAAAAGAACCCAGAAGAATTCGTCCGAAACCTGTGACGCACATGCTTATGTCACATGGGCAAAGAATGATTAATGGAACCGTCCAATATGGCTTGGAATGTAGGCTTTCATATTGAATGTGTGGAGTCATGACAGACAATGAAATGAATGGAACTTACATAACAGGTATGCCGATTATTCCATTTGACAGAACCAGCTCTATGTGTGTGTTTCATTCTCTCATTACACCCACAAATAATAACAATAACATTTTAGAAAAAGCTCCCCCACGCAATCAGTAGCTCGCCTTCACACCTTAAACACCAGATTCGCCCTCGCCTTTTAATGATCCACAACATCACAGAATCATCTCTCTGTGATAGATGCTGTCACTCCAATGACAAACTGAGTAAATCCTACCTCCCTCATGCCAGGGGGCATTTTAACTCCACTTGAGGGACTAAATGCTCATGTCAACAAAACTCAGCTAGAAAACAAAAAACAAAGACGACCATGCACCCTAAATTTCAAATACATCTCTGAACATAAAGCGCACAAAGTAAATGTTCTGCTTCGTTAATGCTCTGAACTGAACTTTACAAGCGGTCCATAAATTAACACCCACAATTGCTGCCCAAATAAAATTAACTTATTTTCCATTTTCGTCAAACGTCAGTTAACTTTTCGTCATTGAGTATCATCAAAAATCCAGTCATCAGAGTGGTTTTCTTTAAACAAAATAACCCCAAGTGACTCAGCTGCAAAACTGTAGTGGAGTCATCACAACATAGCTATAATTATGAGTTGTAAGTCATTGTGTTATTCTGTATAATCCCACAGAAATAAACTACATCTGAGTACTCTTTTGAGGCAATTGAAGTTTAAAAGCAAATTAACTGTGCAACTACAACAATTATATAGTTATAATACAGTAATCATAATAGCGTCACTACATAAACGGTATAGTTAAGAGTTACAATATTAGTCACAGGGCGCTAAATTATACTCTCATAAAAAACACACAAAGGGAGTAGATTCCTGCAATAAAGGAATAATGGATGGATGGATGGATGGATGGATGGATGGATGGATGGAT
The DNA here is from genome assembly GCA_900302745.1 of Parablennius parvicornis. Taxonomy (NCBI): domain Eukaryota; kingdom Metazoa; phylum Chordata; class Actinopteri; order Blenniiformes; family Blenniidae; genus Parablennius; species Parablennius parvicornis. The sequence continues at coordinate 6,499 of OMNM01039466.1, read as the reverse complement.
GGATGGATGGATGGATGGATGGATGAATGGACGGGTGGATGGATGGACAGATTCAACTTGTCATAGTTGATACTTAAGTAGGTACTCCTTCAGTTAATCCATCAGTTTATGTTGCAGATTCACATATGAATGAATCACAAGTCATCTGCTGTGTGACTGAATTAACAGTAAAGTTCAGATCGCAGAGTGAAAGTTTGCACATCGAGTTGTTTCTGGATGACAGAGGCACTGCTATCAATTAAAATTTGGTGATGATTAAAAGGAAACTAAACCATAGAGCTAGATTATTGTTGTTATTTAGTAAAGATTGGTGTTTTTCTTTGCCTGTGCAGCAAGGTCATTCTCACCACACCACCACCTAGAAATTGTGGTCATAGTTGTGTATTCACTAATAAAAACAAAAAACAAAAAACAAAACAAGCGATCGACACGTCGTCACCGCTGTAATTAATGTGAGTTCCACAGAGAGATGTGTGGCTGAAGAGGTGGAGAAGAAGTGTCCGATCTAAAGATGGACGTCAGAGGAGAGTGACATCATGGCGGAAGAACCCGAGCAAACAGCTGGTTATAAAAACAGCCCCGATGGTTGTGACGGCCAGCGTGTGTGGCGGAGTGTCGGAGAGGGAGGGAGGCATTTTGGCGGAGGCCGATAAAGTCGTTCCATCTTTTTATTTAATGTATGAATTGAATATTTCAACGTGGACTTGTTAAAATTCTCTGAGAACTTTATGATGTGTCCTCAGTCAGTCTCGCGGTGGAGTCGGTGGGTGACGAGGAGGTCGTCTGTCTCTAGCACCGGTGCGCCCAGAGCGCACGGCGGTGCCAGATTATCCACAATATAACTTTACGCACGGCTGTCACCGCGTTATTTATAAGCTTTCACAGCAAAGGGACTGATAGTTACAGACCTTGGCACAATTGATAATCAGTTCTATCCACCGCTCTGTTCCATTTGAAGACAAAAGTATGGCATATGAACGTGGTGCTGCCGATGATGACGTGGAGTCTGATAAGTCTAGCTGATAAGTCCAATAGCTGATAAGTCCAATAGCATTTCATGTTAAATGTAAACTTAATACTTGGGTTTTAAGATGAACAGTGATTTTATCATAAATTGATAATTTATGATTTTATCATAAATTGGATTGGTATCAAGATTTCGCTGTTTTCAGCTCAGTAGCACTCTGAAAGTGTAATCTGTCTGCGCTATAATATTGTAATGCAATTCATTTTGGAGGCAACAAGCCTACCCTCCTCTTTTAACCAGACCAATATATTTCTCCTTTCACTTGCTGTCTCACCTCTTCAGGTTTCCTTTTAAAATGTTCCAGTTTGCAGATTGACAAACAGCTGCTGGCAAACCAACCAGACATTGTGCTGGTTGACAAAGGAACAAGGAAACCGTGATTGATGTGGCAGTACCAGTTGACAGCAGCATCACAAGGATATAACACAAAAAGGTCGAGAAGAGCCAATGGGTTTGAGGAACAGCTCGAACAAATGTGGATGGTTAAACCCCCGTAGTAGTAGGAGCCTCTGCTGATCGCCTGACCTGACGCATTGAGCAAGAGTATAAAAATGAAGAGAGGTAAGATGGGACAAGTCTATTTAGTTTTGCAAACAAATAAAAGAAGGTTATTCCAAACTGGTGCCAATAAATCATTTTATAGAAAGAAAGCCATTGTTTGACATACTGTATGTCAATAATGATTCTCACGATTAACTGTCCAGCATATCATGAATTTTTCCGAGGAACAGCTATTTTCATTCTTTTCATTGTTTTTAATAACTGTGAACTTGTATCACAATCATAGGTCATAAATGCATATTTCGAACCCAGTACTTTTCTTCAGAAGTTGTTGGAAATTGTATTTCCAACGCTGTTATGCATGTGGTGTGATTGTAGATGTATGATGGTAGGATTGATCCGCTCCAGAGCCGCACTAACCTGAACAGGATTATATAGAAGATGGACTTTAAAATGGACTATCAGCCGAAATGCATAAAGTACATCTGCAAAAAACCCTCATGGTAAATTTCAAAACCATCAATTCATTCACTTGTTCATATAAAAGCCTAACACACTAAAGAACTACATAAATTACACACATTGTTCTCATCTTTTCCCACAACATTTGCTCCTAACATCTACCACAGCTGCCCCAACAACCAGTACCAGTAATGCACCTCAGTGAAGGCTCTATGAATGTCACATAATACATAAACATAAAGCCTTGATTATTTCACCTTCATCAAGTGGTGCAATTAAATGGGCTCACCACCAATTATTCATGAAAAAGAAGGGGAAACAAACATGTGACAAGCCTTTATGAAAGTGTTTTGAATAATACAAAGGTCTACCTGTTACAACATGTCTGAATAATTAGACGCACAAAGATGCACGTATCAATAAAAACCAAAGCAATGATTATTTTATAAACATATTCCTCAATAATGCTACATGGTTAACACTCTGGTCTGGGTTCAAATACCAACTGGGGCCTTTCTGAGTGAGGTTTGGATGTTCTCCCTGTGGGTTTCCTCACGCAGAAAAAAAAAAAAAAAAAAAAAGAAAACACGTGAGGTGAATTCTCTTAGTGTGAATGTGTGTGGTTGTCTGTCTCTGTGTGTTTGTGTTGGACTCGTGACCTGATGAGGGTGTATCCTGCACTCACATACAATAGTTAGCTGGGATCGGCTCCAGCACCTCGCAACCCTGCACAGGGTTAAGTGGCATAGAAGATAAATGGATGGATGGATGGATGGATGGATGGATGGATGTTTCCACATAGAAATGAAATGAACATTTTTATTGAATTGTATTCATTATCACACCTGTTACTCATTGGAGTCAACAGCAGTTTCAAATCATTAATGTCGTGCCATGTTATGCTGTTTCAGTCGTGCGAAGGAAGAAGTTCGTTGAGCTTCGCATCACACCCACAATCAAGGCGGGTGTTTTGACGTTTGCCCTTTGTTAAACTTACAAAAACACTTCAAAATAGCATATAGGTGTGACACACACACACACACAAACACACCCACACGCACACACACACAAAAACACACCCACAGACATACACACACACACACACACACACACATCCACATACACGCACACACACCCTAATAAGACTTCAGCAGCAACAAAAATACTTGATTTTCACTCTGGTTACATAATCTTTCCTACAATCTGCTTTTATTCTGCTTTTAATAAGTTTTTGTTTCAACAAAAGGAATAAGAATAAGAATAAGAATAGAGCCCAAGAGGCTCAGGTAGGGGACAATTATAGGTTGTTGTCCATTGTGGATGTTTATGACTAATAAAACACAGCTTTGTTTAGTAGTTTAAGTTGGTCTGCAATTTATTTTACAAGTTTATTCATTCCAATAATTTCAGACACTGTCTTTATTTCTAACACATCAACACCAGAAGTTACTATTGAAATGTTGCCTGCCCTTGTGTTGTGATTGATTAACAGCCTGAAAATGGTTGTATTTTCCTTGTAGTATGAAACCACAATAATAGTCTGATTAACCACTTTTTTTTTTAAACAGCATTTACTTCAGCTGTCGCTCAAAATTATTTTACATGAGTTTTGTACACATAGTCTCAGATGTGACCTCACATAAACCTGCTCCCTTCTCATTCATTGTTTTTTCTTTATTTATTTCTGGGCTATTTTCATTGTTGATTCTCACTGGAGGCCTCAAAAACCATGAATGAACACGTTTGGAATTAAGTGTTAAAAACAACAGTGTGAAATAACTCAAAACAGGTTTTTGCATTTTCCATTCCTGAAAGTAACCTTCCTGTGCTTTGTTGCCTGCGCTGCAAACCCTCGACCTTATCTCAAAGAGTTTTATGCGGTTGTCACCTGAAATGGTTTTCACTTCACAGCTGAACCTCGTAGGGGTTCACTTTTATGAAATTTCATGCCTTCTTAATGGGGTTTGGGACCATCAGCAGTGGTGCGCTGACAATACTATTTGACAACTGTTACCATTCATATTATGGAAACAACCAATCAGCTAAGTAAAGAGAGATGACAGTCCAGCATTGCTTTAAGAAGTGAAGATAAATCATTCAATTTACAAACTTGGAATGTGTCCCAAAGTGAACTGGCAAAAAATATCAAGCGTGACAACGGCACTGGTTCACATGAGAACTGGTCCAGGAAAGCAAAACCTAAAGTCGCCTCTACTTCTGAGGAAATGTTATCTCTGTTATCAGCACCTGAGATTAGAGCCCAGATTAATGTTAGAGTGGCGGACACATCCCTACATCAACAGTTCTGAGGAAAACTTTATGGTCACATAGCAGCAAGGAAACCACAAAAAAGATAAAACAACAAGCAAAAGAGATTTGTTTGGGCCCAGAAACACAAGAAATAGACATTATACCAGTGGAAATCTGTGCTTTGGTCTGATGAGTTCAAGTTTGAGATCTTTTTTTTTCTTTCTTTTTTAACCCACCATGCCCTTGTCTAATGCAGAAAAGGTGAAGGTGATGTGCAGCCGACAAATCAGCATAACCGTGGGAGGGATACGTTCAAGACAATTTGGACCAAATTCTCAGAGGAATGTTTCTATGACGTCGTTGAATCAATGCTTCAGAGATTTATTGATGTCTTAAAAGCAATTTGAAATGGAGCAGGAGAACTGATTGTGGAATGTACTGTTTAGAAAAACACATTTTTACGGAATCTAATGTTACCAGCAGTATGCTGAACCACTACTACTCAGCTAAACATAAAGGTGAAACAAATGTATGGCACTGCTCAGACTGAAGAGAATTCACAGTCGGTTACAAAGGAACACATTAAAACAAGGCAATTAAGAAAGGTATGGAAAGGAGGATAAAAAAAGTAAACACTTTACTTCGACAATGGTAATAGAATAAGTAAAATCAATTGTTTACTGAAAAGCTTGAACTAACAGTGTTTTAAAAGTCCTGATTTAAAAGAAGTGAATGTGTCAGCAGGAAAAAGAGCCGAGGTACTAAAAGCTGCTTTTCTTGTTTTTTCTGATTCTAGGAACACTTAATAAACCTCTTCCTGAGGACCTTAAGGGTCTATTCTACTAATAAATATGAGATATAATTAGGCCCGAGACCTTTTCAAAGCTTTATAGAGCAGAAGTCAGATTTTGAAGTGGATCCATTGAAAAACAGGCAGCCAGAGCAGAGATTGAAGCGATACTGAAACTTATGACCACAACATCACAATGAGCCCGCAAAACTGAAAATAAAAGCTTGAACAAGATTAAAATCAAGGTTAAGTGACTTTGTTGAGTGACATTGCACTAACAACAACATTCAGGATATAAAATAGGGGCTTCTTTCATGTAGGCAGGAATGTGCTTGGACCAGTCAACCAAAATGTAGGTAAGCAGAGTGTGAGTCAGACAAAAAGACGAGCTGTGTGAAAGATTAATGAATCCTCCCGTTCTGATACACAGTCATCATGTGCACTTAAACAAAGCATGTATTCAAAATGAGTTTCAAATTGGTGCATACAGTAAAAAGCGTTATTCCAAAACATTGCGTGTGATTATGTTGTGGTGATTTTGTGCATCACAGAGTTTGCAATCACAATTTACAGCAATTTATGAAAAATGATGTTCTGAATACAAGAATAACTTCAGTTTCCTGAAGTTTGGTTTAGGAGTATGGTGTATTTCCACGTTGTACACATCACTAATGTGGACATGATAAGAAAGAGCATTTCAAAAGGTTTGATGATGCTGACTGTGATGAATCACAGAGCACACATTGTAACAGAAACAACAGTAAACAGGCCAGAAAGGTTTGGGAATTCATTGTTTTGTTGTGGTTTCTACTTTAACTTTGGTTGGGAGATATTTCACTGATCGCAGCCTCTATCACCATGACTGTCCCCTTTTGTTACACTTATGAAAACGCCTCTTTATGATGTCTCTATGATACATTGACACACCCTGAAAGAGGTTTTGCAACAAACGTCAGTGAATCAGCCAGAGAGTGTGGCGTCAGTGAAAATTTTCTGAATTACGCACCAACTTGATGTTGCTGTTGGGACACAACATGATAATTTAGGGGAGGATCGTTCTATTTTTATATTTTCATTTGTTGTGTCCGTTTCTTCACTTAAGGTCTTGCTTTAGTCTGCATGTTCCAACATATACTTTGATGAACCATTTTGCATTGCTACTGTCATGGGCGTCATCTAGTTAGACAGAAGTCAATATAATATATTGTCAAGACATTGTTCCATCAATAGAACCACTCACTGAGCCACATTCTCATTTATTGATTTACTGTTCCAGTCAAACAACAACATAACAATTGTTTGCTGCATTGCTACCAAATGGTTGCCTTCAGCTCTATCTATCTATCTATCTATCTATCTATCTATCTATCTATCTATCTATCTATCTATCTATCTATCTATCTATCTATCTATCTATCTATCTATCTATCTATCTATCTATCTATCTATCTATCTATCTATCTATCTAT
>OMNM01039463.1:0-10827 GCA_900302745.1 Parablennius parvicornis | reverse complement strand
GCACACGCGCGGCAGGTGCTCGCTGAGCCAATCAGCCGGCCTCCCTCGAGAGCAGCATCACTTAGGAAACTGGTGTGGTGAGTGAGAGTGGAGTGTGATGGAGCAACTAGACAGTTCTTTTGCGTTTAAAAAAAGTGATTTCTACTGAACTGTATACCCATATTATTTCAGCATAAATGTAATCCTCATTTGTGTGATTATTTTTTAGGATGATTTAACATCACAAACACAAAACTATGACTAGAAGATTCAAAAGTGAATGAGGAGAATTATAATAAACTGTGTCACTAAAAGACAACAGAATAATTGATCAATGGAACAGCTTACACTCGTCTTCAATCTTACCTTAGTTTGACTTAGTTATTCCAATAAAAATCTTGAGGTGTCTTGACAAAGACACACCTGGAGCAAGTTCATCTTCAGCGCCTGCAGTTCAAGTTATAAGAGAAAAATTATCCTGAAGCAGCCGTTAAAGGTGGTAACTATAGTCTCGTCCTTTCAGCCTTTTCCATTAGTCTCTTATTGAAGCGCGTGAGATGTGTGAACACATGGTCCTCCTCCTCTTCCTCCTCCTCTTCCTTCTCCTCCTCAGTGTACTGTGTGCAGGTACAATGGGAGACTTGAGGGCAGGGAAATATTTAATGATTAGGAGCCCAGATGTGAGCTTCCACTGAGAATTCTTCAAAGAAAACCTCTTCGGTTGACACTTTGCTTTAGGTGCAGACCAGAAGACACTGAGTGCACAGAGGAAGCAGCGGCTCAACTAGTTGTTTTTTTTGTGTGTGTGCGTGTGTATGTATGTGTGTGTGTGTGTGTGTGTGTGTGTGTGTGTGTGTGTATGTGTGTTTGTGTGTGTGATTTAAATGAATATTCTTTTGACACGTCTTCTCTTTGTTTCACATATTTTTATTATAGTTACTTGACTTCTCAATCTTGGGCATCATGGTGCATTGCAGCAGATAATAATGACTGTTTATGCATTTTCATTATCTACATATAATTCATAATCTTTTTGATTTGGACTGCAACAGAACAGAACAGAAAAGAACAGAACAGAATAGAATAGAATACAATACAATAGAACAGAATATAATACAATACAATACAATACAATACAATAGAACTGAGCACAAACAAATAAAATGCTGAAAAGTAGTGCGAATTATAGGATTTTACTCAAAAATCTAAATTGAATTTTTCTTCTTCTCTTTTCTGTGATTTTGAAGCAAACTGTAAAATAATTATTGAAACAATCTGACACAATACATCTCAGGCTTTTATTTTGCCTTTGTAAAACTAAACGTTCTTAACAACTTATTTTGCTCCTTTCTGCTCTCTCTGCTCTGTTTCTGCTCTGTTTCCGATCTCTTCTGCTCTCTTGGACTTGTGGTCAGAGATGTTTACATTTCAAACAACCCTTGATTGCTGTGATTCAGGTGATATCACAGTCTACAAATAAAAATGAGGTCATGTTGAAGGTTCAGCTGATTTTACTTCAGAAGTATGACTTCACTGTGGTTTATCATTACACTCTGGCTTCATTATCACTCACTAAGAATAGTATGATAATATTGTGTAGTTTTTATTTTTCTATTTTTGATAATACATTCTAGCCTGTAACGTTATAGAGACTGATCAGATTTTGGACAGAAAATGTGGATTGGATATTGTTGTTAAACTTGTCTTATTAATAAAAAAGAAGGAGGCTATTTGTACAAATCCAGACTCTCTGATGCAAATGGAGCTTGAAATCTCAGATGATAAGGCCACAGGAGACATCCTGCTCAGCGTCCGGCTTACTGGCACAGCCACGCACACTCAGCTTTATTCACGCTGCTGAGAAAAACTCCTTGAGGTGAATCCCACAAGACTTTGTGTCTACCTGAGATTCAGGTCAGTGAACAGTGAAAAAAAACCCAGCTGTCACTTCTTTTTCCCTGTTGTAACGCAATTGTTGATGGAGTGTGAAGAAAACCCTGCCAGTTAACAAGAGACTGGGTGACACGGTTAAAGGATTAAACATGTTGACAGAGATCGGTTTTAATTAAAGAAACCCAGAAAATTCTCACCAGTATCTCACTCTGTTTACAATTCTTTCTTTTTTTCATAGTTTTAACAACATTTTGTCATTAAAATCTACTTTAAAGTCCATTTAAGAGCAGCTATTTAAACCATTCATCAAAATGAAGTTAAGAAAAACCCGGGAAGCAATAACTGTTGGATTTATTACAGCCTGGAGGGAGTTTTATGATGAAGAAAAGGGAAGAACATAAATGCATCATGGTAGTGCACAGTAATGAGATAAGAAGAAAAAGAAACTGTTTTGAGCCTAAAAGTGATTGTACAGAAGCTTTTGTTTTCCCACTATCATGCAAAAACTCTTATGGCATGATTGATAATATATACCTTTTTTAAAAACCCACTTTAATTCAATACAGATGACTTTTCTAATCCATGGACATTATAATTAGACTGTCTACATTTAAAGGCACACCTAAAACACATAATACTCAACTGAAAACGAATGCTCATTTCTTAAATTGTTCATGATTACAAGTAAATATAGTTGTTCAGTAAAATGGTACACTTGGAAAAATACCAAAAATAACATTCGGTTACATTAAAGTTTTCGTATTTCATGCCTTTCCCCTCTGATGTTACTAGATAAAGTGTGGATCAGACATCAACACCTAAATCCTTTTTATTTTCATCTTTGAACTGCGTGTGTCACCATTGCTCACGTTTTACAGTAAATTAAGTCCTCAAACCACCTTGACTCCAAAGCTGCCTGAAAAAGACAGAAATACCACTTTCAATCCATTGATACAAAATATTATTACATTATTTAGAAAGACTGAGGGAAAATAAGTTTCTTTTTAAATGTCAAATTCACTCTTATCTGGAGTAATTTTGAGTAGTTTTAGTAAATTGAATCCTTGACCGACACCGTTTCATTTTTCCTTAAGGAACATGCATTTGTGGGAAGAGCAGCAGAGTTGAGTATTATATATCTATGAATATCCTCACTTTTTTTTGTGTTTAATTTATTTTAAGACTCTTAATTGTGCTTGAGTTTTGCGAATCAAAAATACATCTTAAAACATTCTAACGTTTTACGAGACATTTTTTCTATATTTCACATTTTAACTGGAGGCCATAATAACATTGATCAAAATGGAACCAAAATATCAAAACTATTTAGTCTGTTATGATTCTAGAGGTAACTCACAGCAATGCACATTTATATTTGTAACAGGTCAGTTTTACTCTTACATGAGTAATTTAGCAAACCATTGATTAACTACAAATGCATGTTTTTTGACTTTGGGAGAAATAAATTACAGGTTATGGGCACAACATTAGTGGCATAATCGAAGCAACAACAAAAAAAAAAAATCGCAATAGAATTTTCACGCTATACTACAATGATCAAACATATGAGCCATTTATAAAGTCATATTTATTGTTACATGAAAAGCAGACATAAACATGAGACCAAATACAATTTGGCCATTGTCATAGAATATCATGAGGCCAACCTGGAATGACGTTACGGTTTATATTATTTGGTACTGTTGGATACAAAAAACAAAACACTAAACCTTGAAGTACTCTCAGAGAGAGGAAGGCACAGCTAAAGCCAGGTGAGTCCAGTCAGCCAGCTCCTCATCCAAATTAACAGACATGGAAAGAAAAAAAAACAACAATAAAAAAAACAAAACAAAACACATCTACTACAACCAAGACAAGTCACCCTCCAAAAACAGCATTTAAGTAGCATAATAATCCCAAGAAACAAGTGAGGACAGATAGCACATCAGGCTGGTCATTCTTATATTCTGACCTTATGGCTTCTGTATAAAGATATGTCAGCGTTTATTGTGCCAGTTATTAAGGCATGCTCCAACTTCATGAAGTGAGAGGAAATGTTTGGGTGTGTTTTTTTTTAATGTGCGGCTCCACCGAAACACTGCCCCCTCACTTTCTTCCTCCATCTCAGACCCTTCAAGCATTTCTTCAGAAGCGCGGTATTCAGGAATGTGTGTTACTTATTCAAGGCTATAATTTACTTTATCAGTTTGAGTAAAAATATGTAAACAACCTTGCTGCTGGAAATACGCATACTTCTTTAAAAACAAAAAAAACAAAAAAAAACAAAAAAACAACAGCATTCTTATACATTAAGACGTCCGCATACGTTAAGTGATAACCTGATGAGTGCCATTGCCAAAGAAATTTTACAACTGTACCCTTATCTGAAGCAAGAGGACAGAACTTTATCCTTCAAATTGTTAATCATAAGAAACAGGGAGACATGCAAATGTATGATTTTGATTCATTACCAAAAAAAAAAAACAACAAAAAACCGTTCATGTTTTTAACTGGGCAGGGGGGGTCTTTCAAAATGGCATCCGGGTAGTGTAAGTTTAAAAAAAGATCGGTGCCGGGTGCTTAGCATCGATTCATCCCTCGACCCATCAAGCAGGCGAAGACCGTCATCACCATTTTGGGTTTGACCTCCACCAGGTCCTCCGGCAGAGCGTAGACACGAGCCCCAATCTTTCTTGCCATCGAGATGGCGTATCTAAACACAACAGAGTTTTCATGAGTGTCCCCAGAAAATTTAACAAAATGGTTGCTATGATTTTTTTTTTTTTTGGCAAACCAAGATTCTTACTGGGCGTTTTGAAGCTTCTCATCTTCAGACAGGCTGCCGGTTTTTATCAGGTCGTAGTTGATGCTGCCGGGCTGGATGGCGTCGATCAGTTCCAGCACCGCGAGACTGCTGCTGATTTCTTTGTCCTGTTGCCACACAGGTAACACACACACACACACACCTCACAAAAGCAGCAACAGCTTCATGGACACTCAAAAGCCTCACGTGTGAACTTCCTCTTCTGGTGTGAATTACAATGAGAAGTGAGCCCACACCACCACCCATAAGACTGTATATTCTTGAATTAAGTAAGAAAGTTCAAAACAGTCGATACAGTTTGTGTTTTCGTCCCAAGCTCCTCGTCATGTCTAAGATTAAAGGAAATCTTTGAAAAGCTGATGTCAGTTCATGCAAACCTGGTCTAAGGTGAGAATTTCATCACTGAGTTAACACTGCCATACAGGTATTTTCACACTTGGAAGGAAAAAAAAACAAGAACAATAAAACACGGTTTACCTTAAAACTCGAAATCTTGGATGATTTTCCAGCATCTGACAATGACTTGTTTACCCAGTTTACAATGACGGGGTCGTTCACTTTTGTTCCATCGCCCAAATCCTCCAGTACATTCAATGTGTATCTGGAAGAGCACAACATAGAGAACACATCTGATGAACTAAAAACCCAAACATCACACCATTTCTTTTGCGTTTCACTTGCATATTGTTTATTACTCCATAAGAGCACAAACCAAACAATATACGTGCACATACTCACGTTTGAACATCACAAAGCAAAACAAACATAAGACTTTGTCCGTCATGAAAATATGTAGTCGTATGTTTTATTTTTACTGATTAAAGGAGAACGCAGTATTTATATTTTGCTCAAGCTTCATCCTCTCAGGCGACGTCTCACCTCCTCATCAGCTGCCACACCAGCGCGAGAGTCAGGGTGGGGTTGCCATCGTTCAGGTCCTGCCCGCCGATGCCAACAAGGGAGAACTTTGCGTCTTTTCCCAGGTCCACTGCGTAGTTACAGTTCTCCAGCTGGATGGGCGATATGATACAGTGGGTACAGTGGAAAACAATTACTTGGCCAACAACTAAAAAAAGTTTATCTACCTTCTTCATGTGGGCCCCCAGCTTCGGGTAGGGGGGCTTGTTGACCTTTGATTTCCAGTCGACAGGCACTTTTATCTTTTCATAGAGTTGAAAGATGACCAAGGCATCCTGCAGGTCTCTAGATGAACAAAAAACATCACAGAAAAAAACTTGAATTTGCTAAATAGTTTTTAGCTACAAATTTGATAAATCGATTTTTTTCCAGCCCTCAATGCAACTTATAAAAGCAGAACAGAAGAAACTACCAGCAACAAATACTCAACAGCGCACATGGAGGTTAGAGATACACACCCGTACAGATGATTCACATGTGGGTTCACTCCCAGAGAGTTCATCCAGTTTCGGAATGTCCTCTCTTCTCTCGTCTCGCCTAGATAGCAAAGGATCATGGGATTCACATGTCTTGTTGACACATGCATGTACAACTATACAACATAATGATAAAAAACAAACTCATGTATATCAGCTTTTATGTCAAAAGCTCTTTTAACACATTTGGCCTTAAACAAAATACTCACCTTCCAACAGCCCCCAGTCAATGTCCTCGTTCTCAGGCTTGGTCAGCGCTGGGTATTTGTTAAACAGATTGGCAACAAACGCAAGGTTGAGTTTGGGGTTTCCACTGACGACGTCAGCTGGAGTGACAAACTGCCGACAGCCAAGCCTGTCGGCCTGCTGCAGCATGGCCTCTGCCCTCTTCATGTCGTCTCTCTCCTGACCACAAGACACAGATCACACACATGTTGGGGTGAAACGCTCCGTGCGGCAGCTGTTACCGTGCGGTGAAGACGTTCAGCTGTGAGCGCTGCCCCTCACTAGTGCTTACGTTGATGCCCGCCATGTTGATGTCTATACATGGCTCGTTCTCTTCTTTGCCTTTTGGTGCGATCTGATTCAGGAGGTGGAAATATGCCTTCGAGTCCTGGAAAATGAATAAAAAATCAAAAGAGATCCACTTAAGGATCATTAGGGTAGCTCTACTCTGGGTGATAGACACGCATAGAAATACACAACACGTTTTTATGCTTTTCAATTACATTGCATTTGCCTTCCAGTGATTTCCTGTAAACTTGGCTATAACTACAACTTGCATAACTCAAACATAAAATCAATCTAGCCTTCCTTTAATTGTGACACACATAATAACAAACTATTAGACATGTTGCGATAAGCATAATCAAAGTTGAAAATAAATTTAAAGATCCAACCCCGGCAGACATTTAATTTCAATCATCATATAAAACCTGTCTGGTCAGTATGAGGTGGCTCAAGCAATATAATTACAAATAAAATACTGCATCATAAGTTTGTAAGTGGCCGCGTTAATCTGAACTTGGATGTTTCTTCACATTTTTCAAGGGGATATTTGAAGATTAAGTCATCTGCTTTTTGCTGAGAAACGCTGAAGAGTCAGATAACAACTACACGTCTACCAAGCTTTTAAATGGCAAGTAGACCTAGTTACTTAAAAAAGAAAAGAAAAAAATTTAATTTAAATGAATGGAAGTACTTTGATGTCACTGCTGAAGTTGCTGATCTTGGGTTGGCCGGCGTTTTCTAGGTGAAAGTTCGCCCAGCGTAACAGAAGCTCTTCTGGTGAAAGCTTCATCAGGTCCTCCAGAGTTTCCCCGTCCCTCAGCAGTGCCGCCAGAGCTGTCGAGGGGCGTTCATTACCATCATTTAAACTGCTTGAACACAGTCCGGATGAACCATAGCGACGGGACTCAAATACACCCGGTACCTTCGTTTCTGCTGAGCTCGATGTCGGCAAACAGGCCGATCTTGATGATTTGCCACAGCAGGCCCAGAACCAGGTGGGGCTTCCCGTCTCTCAGGTCCGACGCGCCGATGTTAACCACGTGACAACCGATGGCAGAGGCAGAGTTAAGGGCCAGGTTCAGGTTTTCCTGTGGCGTACAAATCAAAAGATGTTTGAACATGTGCAGAAAACATTGTAGTGAAACAAACGCACCCCATCTTAGTGCAAAGAAGTTTTCAAAATACTGTTTTGACCGACCTGTTTTGTAAACGGAGTCAGTTTTTTCTTATTTATGGTCCTCTCGTCGATGGTGTCTGGTACCGACAGGTTGATCATTTTGCTTTACAAACAGACAACACTTGATTAGATTAGAAAAAACTGAACATGCTGATGGTTTCCACTGAGCTCTGTGTTGACAAAAATTCTACAGTCTTTCTCATGACCAGTTTTAAATGACATTTGGTTTTTCTTCACATTTTTGAATGACTTTATTCAACTTTTCAGTTCCAAGTTCTTCTCTGAATATATAAATGGTTCAATGGAATGACTAATTGAAAAACCCCATCTCTTTTTATAAGGTTGTGGTAAAAATATAAATTTTATTTACTGCCAATTAGCAAATAAACACTTATTGTATCACATCATGGAACAGAATCTGAACATATCAGCCCTTACGAAGAGTGTTGTTTAAATAACTTTGTGTAGGTAGCTGTTCAGGGTTGATGACATCAATCTGTGCTTGTGCTTGGAGTACAGCCGGGAAACAACCAGAAGGAGCAACTCACCAGAGTACAATACCATCAGCGACCGATTTGAAGAGGCAGTCTGTGTTAGGATCCATAGGCAGGACATGCTGGCAGTCGACGTCTTTTTCTAGAGCCTTGTTGATCCAGTTCACAAAGGCATATCGTTCCTCCTCTACAAAGGTTGACATGTACAGTTTAACAGGGCAGCATCACCGGGCCCAGAGCGGCTTCCTCCAGTGGCGAGGGAAGCATTTGGAAATGAACTGCGAGGGCCGCAAACAGCTCATCAACTTCATAGTCACAATAAAAAATGAGCAGCAGCTGGAAATACAAAGTAAACAACACCCATGACGTACCAGAGAACGAGTGCTGCGTGCCTTCGCTCGACTGCTCCGACATCCCTCCAACAGCTCGGATTCCATCCTTTTTGTTGATGGCCTTGCGGAAAGTCTTAGCTATTTCCTTACCCTTTAGGTCCTGGACAATCTAGGATAATATTAAATGTTGGGGGGTTAAAGATGCAACATAGAAGTGTTTAGCTTAGCACTTTAATGAGGAGTTTAAACAGCAACTGGAATTCAGTAAATGAAGTGTAGCGAGACTCTGAGCTTTAACGCCACTTAAACCTTTTGCTTGAGCTATTTCACAAGAAGCTTGTGCTGATGTGAACTATGCCTTGCAAAAACAGTATCCTTGAATGGGGCAAATTGCACCCTGATGGTAGAATTTAACAAGAAAACCTGTCTCAGTCGACACTCATTTATCGAATTATCTGGTGCCAGCGGCTCAAGAACATAACGAGAGGTACCTGTATGTTTTTACCGACATTAAAAATGGGTCAATTATGAGGTCACAGCGAGATTCAACTTCAGCCACAAAAATTAAATCAGTACCTCGGTGTATCTGCAAAGTTTAATTTGATCATATCTACAAAAATTAAAAGACCCAAACAGAGCATTGCTGTGGTCAGTCATTAAGATTTGTTTAGTTTTAAGGCATGCTCAAAGTGGTAGTCACCTCTGTGAGTGACTGCTGAGTCATCGAACTTCCCTTCACTTTAGCTGACTCACATAATAGATTCACACACCGATACACACACACGTGTTTGTAGAAGCCTTTGCACAAGGGGTCCCAGTAAGACAGGCAGAGGTGCTTTTAGTGACACAAAGACCCGATTCATAGAAAGAAAAGCTCTGAACAGAAAGTGAAAAACAGATGAAACCTGAAACTACGAACGCCAGTTAACCTACCCCCAAAAACTCGTTAAAGCAGATCTTATTGTCGTTGTTGAGATCGAGTGTCTCGATGATCTCTCGAATCTTGTATCCAGGTACGCGATGGCCGCAGTCATTAAGCAGCTCCTGGAGTTCAAAATGACAGATATGGCCGTCGCCATCCAGATCTACAAAACCACAGAAAGAACAATCAGACACATCATGGATTTAGGGCAGAGAACTTTAAATTATCTACTCAAAATAAACATGTTCTCATAAAGCAGATTTTACTCACCAATCTTCTGAAACATCTCATTTAGCTCATCGTGCTCTTCCTTTGATATTTTCCCAGACATTTTCCTGTGAGTGACCTGAGGTGGTCAGTCAGAGAAACGAACGACTGCAGAGAAAGAGAGAGAAGAAAAAGTCATCAGAAAGATTTGAAATAACATCTCCATGGGCATCTGAAAACCCTCTAAAACCTTCCGTCTTATCTGCAAAGATTCAGCCCACAGGTTTTTCTGGACCTTTGCAAACAGAGAAGAGGGTTTTCCTCTCTAAATTAATAAAATGTACCCCAATCTTCTTAAAATAGCCTCTCGTTCAACCGTTACCTCTCAGATCTCCACTGAAAGACTCACTTCCACTCCCCTCTAAAGCGCTTTTCCTTCTTGAGCACATTTCTCTCCCCTAATCAAAGTCATTTCCTGTTATTTCCATTGTACGCTAACAAGGCCACACTGTATTACAACCGCCAGACACGCTCAAACTTCACCCGTGTTTTTAAGGATTTCTCACAATTTAATTTACTCTGCCACAGTAATTCTTCTACAAACACTTAAATCTTTTTTATTCAGCTTTTTAACCCTTTGCAGTCAATAAGGTACACGGACGTGTTTGCATTAAGGCTTAGTAACACGTACTGTGAGACGACTGTGTTCAGTAGAAAACTGAGCACAATTCTTTCTGAAGTGTAAAACCAAACCACTCAATTTTGACAAATATTAATAGCTTCAAACACAAACTAAATAGGATACATTCCCTCTTACACTCATGTGAAAGTTCACCTTTACACACGTATTTTGGAAAATTGCATGTTGTTGTGTGTCCTTACGTTTTCCTTTTTCATGCAGGAGAAGATTCATGCATGGTCATACTATTATAACTCCAGAAGTTGTACACAACCAACACCTATCTTACTGTTTAGCACAATTATCCAAGCATCCAGTTTGATCCAGTTTGTCAACAGTTTTCCCATATTAATAACCAACAAACAGGAAGGAATGCGGAAGTTACCATAAATGGATAAAAGGTTAATTATCTTCAT
>OMNM01039462.1:0-13592 GCA_900302745.1 Parablennius parvicornis | reverse complement strand
TGTGAGCTCCTAAATCGGAAGGCATCCAGGGCATGTGGCACCAGACCCAGCAGCTGTCCTCTTTTCCCACCATCCTTCACCTGGAGCTCGTACCGCGAGGGTCCTTCAGCTCAAGAGAGGGCACAGCTGGACATTCGTTCTCCACCACGCACAACATACATTTCCCTCCACGTCATAGTGAGACGGGACAGATGGCTGGAACTCGCCCTGCGTCGGCTCCGACTGCATTGTCTGCGAGGAAAGAGCGGGTTCTGGTGGATCTTTTTCCAGCTACGTTAATGCATCTGCATGATATGTGGTGGACACACTTTGTCATAATGTCACGTTCATCCGTCCTCAGGAATGGTGTTGTTGTGGAATGCCAAGCATGTAGGCCTGAGCAGCTGTACACATCGCACCGTGCCGGTTACCCACAGTTCAGCGGGTTTATTTGTCTGTAACAAAAAAAGAAAAACAAGCTTTCCAAGAGGCCATCTGAGATTAGTCGCAAAGAAGGTGGGAAACACCTTAGCCTGCAGTAAATGGAACTTTTTACTGCGACGTGTAATGTGCAGGAAAATCTGAAATATGCAGATCTGTATAGACAACCTGTTTTGAGTCAGGGCTCCTCCTCAGGCAGCGCTCAGCATTTATTGATTTCTACACATCTCAAGCTATAAAAACAGTTTTTCACTCTTGCAGTCAAGGTGCTTTCAGCTTCCGAGATGGAGATCAACCATGAGGTAGCGGAAGTCTTCACGTCCTCCGCTTTCCAGGAAGGACATACTGAATATTTATGTGGAAGTTCCTAGAAAGATTTCCGAGAAAATCCCCCAGACCTGACACTTTATCTGCTAATGGCTGCGGACTTTGATTTCAGAATGTATTTTTCCTGACATCTCAGGCGCTCACTGAATTGAAATGATTTCCACTGGATGTAAAACTTAATAGGCAGACTGATGAGATTGTGATTGAGGCAAATCCTTCTGCATTATTAAAGCTTATTAATGCAGCATATGTAGGTGAAACTTTCTTTGTGAAAGGAAGACTGAATTAAACCTGAAATAAATTCAAACATTCTGCGTTTATTGAACTGAATTGTTTGTCGATGGCGTCTCTTCCGGTCGAAAGTGTTCACATTTCATGTATTTGTGGTTTACGTCTGAGTTATTTGGTGGCCGAAGGTTTATTCTGTTGATTAATTTAAATCTTCTCAACCAAATCTGTTATTGACTTTGGTGTACCTGAATTCAAGAGAGACATGATTTATTCATGAGTTTTGAAGATGAAATTTGCTTAAATTTATATATTGGTAATAATGCATTGATTGAATTTGCATCAGTTTCATTTATGTTTAAAACTGTAAGCAAATAAAATGAAATCTGGGGAGTTGTGATCAGAAAGTTAGACTGAAAGCAGTAATGTTACAAAATTTTCCATTTTCATTGGCAAATTAAATCCTTCACTTTAACACACAAGAATTATAAATAGTATAATGTACAGTGAATTGCTTTAAGTACATGTTCCACTCTGAGACAACAGTTGTTATATGATAGAAGAATAAAAATAAACATGTAGAACACGCAATGATTAAAATAGCGCACTATAAGACAATATTGATGATAATAGAGAGATTTAAGACACACAAAGATAAAAGATAAATAGATAAATATAGATAATTGATGATAAGTAGTTTCAAAGTAAATGTAATGAAATAAACGTTTAATTTTTAGCGACGAGTGATCAAATGTTGAGATTAGATGTTTTAGATAGGTAATTACAAAATAAATGACCAAAAAGTCCAAATAAGAATAAATACATTAAATAAATACGTGAAAATTTTATTTTTATTAAAAGGGAAGCACCGATACGCTTTTTTGAAGGACGACTAAAAATACAATGCCAACCTTTAGCAACTTTTTAACAGAGAACTTTTTAAATGTTCTCTGTTCAGTATCGACACAATACCGGACACTGGTATTGGTGCATACACAATTATTAATTATTGGCAGTATATGTTAATGATTTTATATATCACCTTTAAACTTACAAAAGATAAGAGATAAAACTGTTTGAATGAACCTTTTTCACTGGTAAATCCTAAAATTGTTTATTGCCGATGGGAGTAAATAAAACATCCTACTTGGAAAAGTCATTTCCCTGCCCCAGAGAGTTTATTCTACTGTTGCTCCTGAAGTGAGATTAAAATCCACCCTGTTGTTGAGTTTCTGCTCATAAATAATTGGGTGATATAAAAACACGTTATCGAACGGAAACTGACTTTGAGGAAGGTCTCGGATTGATCGCTTCACTTTCGCTGCGTCAAAAATTGTTCGTACCTGCGATCAATTCATTATAAAGGATTTCTAGACTGAATAAAATACAGAAAATTGGTTTTCGCTCGGCACACATTCAGTGCGATCCACGTCCGTTACACACACACTGCGGTGTCGTGGTGGTGTGTGTGTGTGTGTGTGTGAGTGAGTGAGTGATTTCAGCAGTCCTGCATCAAAGTGTATTAACATCATGTACTCTCAGAATCGGACTGCACAAGCAGTTCTGACAGCTACCGGCTCTAAGCAGCCCGGGAGGGACCCTGTGCATTGTGGGAAGCAGTCTTGCGTACAGTCTCACATTCATGCACGACATGCTAATGTACACAGGCGGCGTGTGCACCAAGGTGTGATGTTGGGGAGCGCCTCGGCGGCGGCGGCAGCGGCTCGCTCGCCCCACTGAACAATGGAAGGTGTTGTCGCGGTGCTCGAACATGCGAGGCGACGGGGAGTGGCGTTTAATTGAATTTCTGGGCTTTGTGTGTGTAAACTGGGATGTTGGAGGAGCCGGGTGTGTTAAACTGTGTGTGTGGACAATGCACGCTTGCATATGTATGTGGGGATTTGACGGACAGGCAGAGAGCGGGGGGCTAATGAAAGGCAGAAGGGGGCTGCGGCGCTGATGCCGGGGCTGGACTGTCATCCAGCGGAGCCTGGATTGGAGCTTGACGTTTCCCTCCGGCACTGACAGAGGCATCAAACCCTGAAAGGTCAGGTTCATGCAAACCTGCTTGTCATGTAAGCAACAGTGTGTTTTCAGGTTTCCTGACAGGCGGTGAATTTATCTGCCGCTCTGCAAACGAGCCGTTTCCATCTCCTTAACCTTCGAGTGACGCATTAAAGAAACTTAAGCAGGCTGCGCATGTGGTTCTTAGATTTTGGATTTAATGTTTAGTTTCCCAAGATCCCAAAGTCTACCTGGCACTTTCCAGAACAGAGCTGGGAAAGTGCTCCTTGCTTTTATTATGAGGGTAACGCTTACATGTGGTTGGACTGTGATGTTTGGGTTTTTGAAAGAAGGTCGAAGGAAAAAGGATTGGGTATTGCTTTAGGTATTCTTCAGACTGCGTGATTCAGGAGTCTTGACAAGCTGTAACAAGATGTTTCAACCAACCTTCACCGATTAACAGGTGATGTCCGTTGTCACATGGCGATGATCGCTGTGTCATGCTTCAATATGCAAGGACAATGACAACGATAATCATCGTCACAATGCCGCAGTCGGAGCCTGATGATAAACAAGGATTCTGATGCCATGAAAAGTTTATCCTCCATTTCTGAATCCCACAAACTTTTACATTTCTGTTTCATCTTTTTAAAATCAGCCTCTCTGGTTGATCTTTGTGCCTCATTTGGCTGCATTTTGATTGGCCGAGGAGCCGCTAGGTGGTCAGTATCAAGGTAATGAGTCGAGTTACTCTGGTTCACAAAAAGAGGCAGCGTTGAGGTTCTGTGGTGATTTAAAGGGATTTTGGACGGTCACATTGCAGTGAAATGGTTTGATTGGCATGTATGAGATAAATGAAGACTTACAATTTGACAATGACAAAACATATTTCTTCTGATTATCTGCTCAAGTGTCATTGTGTTTAATATCGCTGCTGAACTCCATTATTCTCAGAACTGAAGCAATAAAAACATGAACAACCATATTTTAGTGAAGTTATTAGAATTTTAGTTTTGAAATCAATTGGAAATATGTCAACAAACAAACTAATGTTCTTGTTTCATGCAACTTGTTAACAGTGTGCTTTAGAATTAGCATAAATGTATTAATGTAGCTTTTGCCGCTCTTTCCTCTCAAGTCTTTAAGGAAAACCGCAAGTTGTACTTCAATGGTAACAGTTATACCTGTGAAAGGTGACTTTAGAGATAGATGAACAATGTTAACACTTGTTGTGTCAATGTTTCTACAAGCTGCTGTTTTACAATTAGCAGGTGTAATGGTTATCCGCTAATTGTAAATAGAACATGTTAGGTTTTAACTTTATAATCTAACAAAACTCATTGTCAGTACCCAGTGGTTAGCATTTTTTTCTCATTTTAATGGAATTATCATCCACATACTCATAACACCACCTGATGGAACAAAGTGGTATTGCAAGACTGAACTGGTCCGTTAGCCTCCTAAATTAAGTAGTTGCCCAAAATCCTCATGCTGAGTTTAATTCTTAGCTTGAATAGCATTAAAACAGTAAAACCAACATTCTGCTCACAAGCATTAAAACAAGCCTTGTAAGATAAACTTTTTACAGCAGCCAGATGATATTTTTCAGAGTTGCTGTGTGCCGTTAAACGGTATAGTTCAACTACACAGCATTTTAGCTGAGGTAGCTAAACAGCCTGTGAGCCTGTATTCATTTCACAGTGTGTGTGCGAGACAGATTGTCCGCTGTGTTTCCTCTGCTTGTTAACACCGGGCTGCTGCTTGGTGTTTGTACAGTATGTAAATATGTGCGTTTGCAATTTTTCAGTCAGGTCTGAAGGCGACGAACACACATACACGGATGACACACACGTGCACACAGACACACACACACCTTGGTCCGACCTTGTAGTTAGCAAGCGCCTGACAGCTTCATCCTTGTGGGTTTGAGTTGAACGCGGGCCCTCTGCATACGGTATGAGGCCACCGGGGGAAACACAGAAAGAGCACACACAAACACTCTACGACACACTTGGGTCTTTAGACGAACACGTTATCGCCCCGCCGGGAAGAGAAACTCCCATGTTTTAAAGCCACCTTTGAACAGATACTAACGGCCGCTTAAAGAGCTCAGTAAAACACGTCGGGAACTTGACGGACAGCCGCTTCGACCTGCCCTCGCCGCCCGTTGCGCCCCGCTTTTGCCTCTCTGTTTGTTCTATTTTGATTTAATATCCAGGCGAAGGGGGCGCTAACCAAACGACAGGCGCATAATTACCGGGTGCGCCCGGGGGAGCAGAGTGTTTGCCCCGCTCCGTTTATTTACAGCGGCAACAAAAACGACACTCGGCGGACCGCTAATGGGACTTTTTATTCTTTGCCTCTCTTGCCCTCGCCCCTCCTTCCCGCTGACTGTTGTTGACACAGTTAATTTGGAATCGGGGTAATGAGTAATCAACAGCTAGGACGCATCGTGCTCACCCTAAAACTCCTCCCCCTCTGGAGGATTCCTGTAGCTTGTGCTTCTCATCATCATTGACTGACCTCTCCAGAGCAGCAGAATTTATCTCCGTCATATAAAACTGCACACACATAAAGACACATATGGTCGCAGCCAGTGAAATGCATATCCTTGTTTAAGGGAAAACAGCGTGCATGGTGGCGAAATGTCAGCTCAGCAGGGTTCATAAAACCGTTATGAGCAATAAAAGCCATAAAAACAGTGTAAAACATTCTCCGTGTAGGAAAACTGTGTTGCCTGTAAAAATCTGCTTTCTTTTGTTATTATTCAGTTAGACCTTCGTCTGCCACGCCACATTACCCCAGGGTGTAAATAAAACCCTCAAATTGTCTCAGTGTAGCGCCGCGACTGACAGCCGCATGACATTTATTAGAGTTCTGGCTATCTTCAATGTTTCCCTTTCTACTTTTTTTCTTTCTTCTCTTTCACATCGTTGTATGTGCCACTATTTGAGCTGCGAGTGTAAAATACAATCAGTCAAACATGAATGAGGGATAAATGGACCCGTTCACGAGTCTGAATGAGACTCATCAGTCAAAAGAAAAGAGAATATTGGAGTCTGGGCAGTTGCAGTTGCAGGTGGAGAGTTGGAAGCTGCTGCTTCCCAACTTCTTTTCTTTCTACGACTCCGAGGACACCGGGAGCGTCCAGCTCATTTTAGGGCCGGTTTACATAGAAAAACTTTTTTTTGCATTTTGGGCGTCCGTTTACTTGATAACAGCGCTCGGAGCTACTGAAAACACGACTTTTCAAATACGCTCCCAATTCAAATGAAAAAAAACTAGACGTTTTTGAAAATGCTTTGACTTCAATGAGGAAAATGCAATTTTTTTGAAAATGTTCTGGCTCCATGGAAACAGGGAAAATGCATCTTTATGGAAATGCTCTGACTCTGTAAACAGGGAAAATTTAACTTTTATAAAATGGTCAGACTCTCTGTGGGAAAGTGCATCTTTTTGAAAACTGTACATCAGCACCACAGCCGTAGCAAATAGTTCTTCTGCACATGCTCAGTAGATGGACAATGTCAACAATGTTTGCCTCCAGAGTGTCATGACTCCCAGACCAGATTCTCCTGGACTTGGCAGTTTTATGGTTGAGGGTCTCTGTAATAAAAACCATCTTGGTCATCACCTCGATTTTTAAACCATTTATAGCGTATTTTTCTCTGTGCATATGTGTGTGGTTTCATTACGAAAACACACAACAGCACCCACTAGTGGCCCTATATGAAAATTACATAATTTTCAGCCTGTCTGTGTGAACGGACGTTGCTTTCAAACAAACATTTTCTGAAACAAAAATACAAAACCATGCGTTTTCACTTGAAACGTGTAAAATGGGCCATGGTCTTCACTCCTCACACCACTATGTGTGTCTAATGCTAAATACTTTGCTTAAATACAGTGAACTCCAAGTCTTTGTGAAACCGTATTAATCAGTTGGATACGTTTCAGCACCCACTAATGGCCCAACATGCTAACTACATCATTTTCAGCGTTCCTGCCATTTTCGTGTAAATGCACATCATTTTCAAAAAGTTGCAGTGTAAACAGAAAACCTGAAATAAAAATGCACAAATGATGTTTTCACTTGGAAACGTTATCGTGTAAATTGGAGCTAAAATTCCTTGCAGTGTTTTTGGGAATCAACCAGTATTGTTGAGTAAATTATATTTAATGAATATATTTCTCTTTCAAAAATACATTGAATGTGTTTAAACTGTGGTGATATCGCTGTCCTAGTTATCATATATATGATATTCAACACCAAAACCAAAACTTATTATTTGTATTTTATATTTAGGCTAGTTAAGTCAATTAATGTTTAAATAAACATGTTTTGAATTTAGGTTGCACCACATCATTGTTAGATGCAATGTTCTATAATATAGTCGATTGTTTTTGTGCCATATGTAAACAAACAGTCATGTCCATGTCATTCATGTTTCGTGTTTGTACTTTCCAATAGGTCTTTCTCTTTTTGGACCAAACAAACAGTTGTTGACTCACAATATATTGCAGCCTTAAAATGTAATGTAATTAGTGAGCCGAAGGTTTCATACCTGTTACAGACAAAATAAGATTTATGTGTCTGTTGGCTGTTTAAAAGCAGCAGAACCAGTTAATGATGTGCTCACATGTATGCAGGTCCCGATGCTTGCTGATGTTCGCAGTCTCATACTGAGGAAATGTCTCATTGGTTTGACGCATTGTCTTTAACCTTGAATAACAGCTTCATACATTTCTTCTTAGAATGAGATTCACAGGCATAGCTTCATTACGTATCCTACTTAATCATTAGTAATGTTCATGATGTGAGTCACAGACGACGTTCATGCCTTCATCTGTCCTCACTATGTTTGTACCTGCGGTTCTCGTTAGCATGGTGTTTGGCTTGAGCTTTTGTTTTGAAATGTATGCATGTGTTCATTGGAAGGTGACTTTTAGTGGCAAAATGTTTATGTCTATAGTCACTGTGAGCCTGGAAATGGAGATTGAGACTGCTTTTCTCTGGAATTCAATGTTGGATTTGGATGACCTCCCACACTTTAAAGTTTCACGTTTACACAGTGATGTTTTAAAAATGTACATTTACACAGAAACAACAGAAATGCGGAAAATGATGTAGTTAGCATGTTGGGCTATGAGTTGACGCTGTTGTCTTTTGAAAAAACACACTATGAACATTAACAATGGCGAGTACACAACACATTTGTAAGGACAGACAACCGAGTTGGATTGTCATTACAGTGACTCTCATGTGAAATTTTTTTCTGAATATATCTCGAGAAGATTGTGGTAAAATTTCTGTTTTGTCAGCAAAAAAAAAAAAAAAAAGTGGCCCGGAGACATTTCTTCTTGCATGTCCACAGTTTTCCTTGATGGAGAAATTGGTTTGGCAAAGGCAGCGCGTTGACACAAAAATGACCATTTTTGTGGGAACAAAGAGCCTGCTGAGCCTCCTCGGACTTGGCTTTGAGTCTATACCCACATACACATGGTAACCCGGCATTGTTTGAAGTTATTATGTTTACAGGCTCCTTTGATGAATGAATGAATGAATGAGTGAATGAATGAATGAAACACAAGGTGTTCCCTCTCAACTAATTTCATTCGTGCAAGAGTCATAACGTGGCTGAGATCTCGGTGATGGTGCTGACCACTAACAGAATGTCTCTGCTCTGAATAACCGACGTTATGACGGAGAAGCACTGACCCGAAGAAGTAAATTGATTTCCTGAAAAATCATAATGCTTTTAATTTGTGAGGCGCTTCTGGAGGAACAGGTTGTGTTTAGCTTTGCATAACGGTCGTGTCTGGATTTTCCCTCTCTTCCTTCAGGTGTGTGTGTGTGTGTGTGTGTGTGTGTGAGGACACTGCTGGACATTTGCCAGCGAATTAACACATTAAAGTGTGCCGGCAAACAAAGCCGACACGCTAACATATGGAAATATCTTGAGATTTATGCACACCGGCCACGAAGGGAAAACGGCATTGTGACAAGGACATCATGCTCGTTAAAGGCAGGACGGAGGAGCGGCGGTCGCTCGGTGGAACAACTGCTATGTCTGCATTAACACTGATATCCACCCAAAACTAACCGACATAAACTCCTTTGAATATTAGCATAAAGTGGGAGTGAAAGTCTTTTTTTTTTTAATTCTTCTTGGACTCTGGTTCATGTCAGACAATCTCTGATTCTATTTATTATCTCCCAGAGTACAAGAAGTTAAACTTGTGCTGAAAACATGCTGATAATTTACTTTTTTGACATGCGCACAGTATTGTATGGTCGAGTATATATAAGTATACGCTCTTAATTTTCAGTCAGTGTTGCATACAACCACTTCCAAATCTCCCATGATGCACCACTCAGCAGTAATCTACAAGCCACATTGACGATTTTTTTCCCCCTCGGATGATCAAACCAGGATTGCCCCTACTCTGCCTCTAATTGACGAGTCCTTGCTACATTCTCTGTTTTGATTGGTGAATGTTTATGTTTACCCTGCAGCATGAGGCTGACGAGCCAATCAGAGTAGAGTGGGCGGGTCACGACGAGTCAAACGTGGCAAACTGATAAATTATACTGAAATTATGTAGCAATGATCAAATACTATGACTAAGACTATTTATCACGAAATGAAGTAATCCCACATTCCACTGTTTCTATTAAAAAAGAAGAAGCAGAAATAGAAAAGGGCATTTCTAGATTTTCTACATATAATGATCAGTAGTACCAAAAAATGTCAGAATTAATTGAGGTTGAGAAATCAGGTCCAAATGAGTGCAACACGAGCAAACTACGATGTAACAAGTTTACATCTTTGTTAAACCCTCTTGTGTAAAACAAAAAACAATGCCAATATCCATATTCTATGTTCTCTGAACACGCAATTGTAAAAGGTAGTGATTTATTCTGTAACAATATTGGTTCAGTTTAAGGTCAACGGGTATGATGGGAAAACTTGGACTTGGAACAGATGCTTGGATTTTTAATTTATGATTTAAAAATGGATGTACTGTCAGTTCTTTAATGAAAAAAGATTTGGTGTGGCATGGTATGGTTTAGGTCTTTATTTTCAACATTTAACAAAAAAAAGACAATCGAATATACTGATAATGTTATGAGAAAACTAATATTAACAATGACAACGACAATATGAATAATCAATAAAAATGACTATTCAGTTTAGTTTAGAGAGGATCTTTAAAATGATTTTTGTTGTTTTTCCTCACGCTGTAGAATCACATCCCGTCATATCAGATCTCCAGTCTCCGCTTTCGTTTGTTGTTTAGTTTGTTTGTCGCATGAAGGTAGAACGTCAGCATCCATAGCCAGCATGTTGACAAGCTTGAAAAGATGGTTTATATTTTCTAATCGCCAAAGTCATGTTGCTTAGTTTGACGACGTTTTCACACGATCTGTGCATGACTGTTTGCTAGTAGCACAAACAATTGTTGGGTTCTTGTTTTCTAAACACATACTTTCCAGACCAAGCTGACACACTGCTGCCCATCCAGCCCATTCACACCAATCAAACAGCATAATGCACTGCAGATAATCAGAAAGTGGCTTAGAGAACCTTATTTGAAATCCTATGAAACCGTTTTCTCGGCTTCCACCTCTTAATCTCATGTGTATTTGTGCAGATTATGATGCATTTCATAGGTCTTTTAAAACTGACCTTGGCTATAAATGCATCCACGAGCCGAACGTGGCTCCCGGTGGAGAGCTGTTCCGGATCTGAATGGCAACTCAGGCAACAGAAGGTTTGAGTTAACAAGACCACCTCAGCTTTATCTTGTGTGGCCCCTCGGATGGTTATTCCATATGTGACAAAAGCACAGCGTCAATACCCGACAATGCTGCGCGAGGCATTGTACACTTGTGTGTAAGGGTGTGTCCGCGGAGCTCTTTCAGCCCCGAAACCGAGGAAAACTGCTCCATTACATGTTTGTGAGGCTGAAAAAGGCTGCCACGCATTAATAAAACATCCGCCCTCTTAATTTTAGAACACAGAGGAAGATTCAAGTTGACATCCGGCGGTGGCTTATGCCGAGACAAGTCAGTGAAAAGTGTGGCGCTGCAGGGGCAAAGACGAGTAAACATGTCAGAACAAAAACAAAGACGCTTCGCACTCGAGATTAAGATCTGAACCCAAATGTTTCTGGCCCTGTTCGCTCAGGCAGGAATATTCTCAGGTTGTGTAAATTGCGGGGCCGTTGGACGTGGCTCCCGCTGACGGAGGAGTGGGTGGGTTTTTATTGTACCCTGCTTCAATTCACCCCATTTGGTGCTTTCAGACTTCACAGCCTGGGCACATGGAAAGAAAGAAAAGCTTTCACCAAAACACAGCCACCAGCCCGGCCGCACAGGAGGTCCTTTGTGCTTTGTCTTCCGTCTTTATTTTTGGACATGGACGGCTGCTCGGGCGGAGGAGCGGGTGTGAGGAAGGATGCTTGGTCTCTCTGCAACACGTTGAGCTGAAGCGCCGCGAGAGCGCCGCGCCAAACCGCCGACGCCATGCAGCTCCTGCTGCAGCACACCTGCACACACACACACACACACACACACACACACACACACACACACACAGTAAAGCCAGCGCAGCAACAGGCTTCATGGAACCATTCACATTAGATTCTACTTTTTAGTGCAATAAAAACTATTCACTTCACGTGCGGCTAAAACATATCGACTGTAGACTTTTAAAAAACAAATTCACTCAAACGTTTTTAAAACAAAATGACCAGAAACAGGATTTAGTTTCCATGTTAGTAACCGTTTGATTTCTGATCATAAACATAAATTTGTTATTTGGTGATGTTGGAAGTTCAGAATTTAATTTACAAACATTGAATCATCCAAACACACCAGCCGCCTTTTAAATGGCATCAGTCACATTTTTTTGAACTGAAAAAATGGCCAAATATAAAACATTTTTATATACTCAAAAATGACATTGTCTAATGATTTAGACCTTAATTAAACTTGTGACAGAGGCTCTTGTACTATTGGAGTGAAACAATGTTAAAGGGTTTATATTATGCAAAGTTAACTTTCTAAAGGTTTTCTAACAATAATAATCGTCCCCATTCCTGGAACGACGCCCCAGAAGTGAAGAAAGTCTGTCCTCTCTCTCTCTGGCTTGTTCCACTTTTTAAAAAAGTGTGTTGCTCCAACGAGCCAATCAGAAATCAAACCCTATATGATGTCATCGGGGGTTCAGCCAATCACAATCAAGGTCTTCACCAGGTGACTGTGGAGTTCCTCCGGACGTGAAGGTGGACCATGGGACCTGCCTTCTGTTTCGGTGGAGACGGTTATTTAAGGTCGACTGTGGCTTCAGCTTCATTTTGATCATTTTTCTAGAGATAAAAACTCTCTATTTTCACAATATTCAGTAAATGTTTATAATCCGTAGTTTTTGTTGTTTGTGGACTTTGATGCTCCACAGTTCTAAAGTGCTCTGACACTCTGACCTCTTATGATAATAAACTATTTTTCTTTTCTTTACCTCAGAGGAACCAAATGGAGTTGGAGCGAGAGCCCTGTTCTGTTGGTATGAATCATTTCTCTTTTTTCATTTTCAATAGAAATTGTCAAAATTTTATCATGTATTATAATCTAATTATTTTTTCCAATATTCTGTTTATTTATTACAAAAAAAAAATGAAGAAAATCTGTACATCTGGAAAGTAAACAATGAATATAATCAAATTTAATAGAGTTCAGTAAAGAAACAATCAGACTAAACACAATATTAAATATATAAACAACAATATTCCGTAACATCACGACCAGCATGAACACAGAAGGAGCTAATCCCAGTTACACACAGCTGATACTTATTCTGGTCTTTGTCTTCGTGTTGGACGTCTCGAATGTGAGATTCACTTTTCAAGACTCTTTAATGAAGAAACTCGAATGAACGTCTGCTGATATCAAACAGAATGAAATACAACAAATATTGTGTGTGTGAATTAGAAAGCTTCAGATCAGTGAACCTGCTTTCACACATTAAACCCCCCCCACCACTCACATACACACACACACACACACACACACACACACACACACACACACACACACGGCTGCATGAAAGCGGCGACAAAGCTCATTTGATTTATCATAATATGCTTTATCTGAAAAGTAAGTATCTTATCTCCAGATAAAGAGAGGAAAGACGCAGCGATCCGTTCAGTGTTGGAGGAGGAAACGAAGCCGCTGGAGGCCGACGCTGCTCAGAGAGACAGGAAGACAGAGGAGGAGACGAGGAGACGAGGAGACGAGGAGACGAGCAGACGAGGAGACGAGGAGACGAGCAGACGAGGAGACGAGCAGACGAGGAGATGAGGAGATGAGGAGACAAGGAGACGAGGAGAGGAGGAGACAAGAGAGGATGAACAAAGGAGACAAGGAGACATGGATACAAGGAGACAAGGGGACAAGGAGACAAGGGGACAAGGGGACAAGGAGACAAGGGGACAAGGAGACAAGGAGACAAGGAGACAAGGAGACGAAGAGAAAAGGAGGCACAAGCTGCACCTGAACAGACTCATGGAGACGGATCAGGATGGACTGTTTATGTGGACAGAAGTGCTGA
>OMNM01039461.1:0-26488 GCA_900302745.1 Parablennius parvicornis | reverse complement strand
ATAAATCCTGCTGAGGCGCATCACTCACAAATGTAGCATTTATTGGGAAATGTTTTAAAATAAAAAGGGACGTTAACTGAAGATAGATAGATAGATAGATAGATAGATAGATAGATAGATAGATAGATAGATAGATAGATAGATAGATAGATAGATAGATAGATAGATAGATAGATAGATAGATAGATAGATAGATAGATAGATAGATAGATAGATAGATGGATAGAGATAACCTCTAATCCAGGGTGTGGGTGATGTGCACTGTCAAGTTTTCAACCTGTTTCAAAAAACTCTATTCAACAGCCCAGACAACACTGACAAAAAGAAGAAAGAAATGAAAGAAGGAATAACAAAGTTCTTCTGCATTGATCAAGAAGCGAATGCACGCTGTCAGTAAAGAAAACACCAAAAAAAAAAAAAAAAAAAAAAAAAGACCCTGACCTGTCATTGCTAAATTCACAACACTTTTAGAAATCCGAGTGGGTTAAAAGAAAAGAAAAAGGAACATGCAGGCACGGCATTCAGACTGAACGATCAATACTCTGGAGAAATAAATGAACAGCGGTAACATCTGTATCCACTCTCTGAAGGAAAATAGAAGAAATGACAAAAGTGCATCAATTGTCCTTGACGGTGTAATACCCCATACCCTAAATGGACTCCATGGCTCTCATAAATAAATAGACATATACCACTAAAATAGCTTACTTAAATCATTTATGATAATTCCATCAACATAAACTTGCCGATGTTTCAGATATGCACACTTCTCAAGCTTTTATGAAAGCTATTTTTTTTTATATTTATTCTGTGTCTTCAACTGAGTCTCATGTGTGACTATTTTATGTAAAATTAGTTCCAGCCAGCTATTGCTGACAGCTACTATAAACCTCTGCAATCTCTCTTTTCAACCATATCTCAAAAAGAGACTTCTGTTTTGACTACATGCTGTATCTGTCTGTATAACAACTAATTGCAAAGCCTGTTTTGATCTTAGTTTCTATACATGCTCAGAACAAAATTTCTTGCATCTCTAGCTTTGCTGTTTGTCTTTTTTTCAGATTGTAGTATGCCATGTAGGAGGCAGGCCAATTCAATCCAAACAGAGAAGTTGTCAATCATCCTTCCAAATTATTTTTTTAATGTACAAAAAATATATATATATATTTATGGGAAAAATGCATTTATCAACATATAAAATTGCTGTTTACCATTTGGATGAGTGTTATATTCAGACAGTGTTGGTAAAAAGTCTGCTATTGATCCAAATTGAATATCCCATTTATCCACATTTTCATAATCCTCAACATTAATGACTCCACCAATCATGACTCATTATTTCATGGTTTTTTGTTTTTTTTTGTTTTTCTTTTTAGTATGGACATCAATAAACATTATAATAGCTGGGGACTTGAACACTATCATTAACCCCCAATTACCTGCTTATGTATTCCTTATTGCTCAGTAGACTGGCTTCAATCTTCATAACAGCAACAAAAAACACAACACATGAATCATTACGTAGTCTACTTCATAGCTGGAAAATGACATCATTCATATTGATTCATCAATCTTCCATCAGTATTGACATCTTTTTCTTGTAAGAAACTTTCTTATTCCAATAAACAATTATGATCACACAACATGCAATATCTTCACGAACCATGCACACCTAAGAAAAAATGAAATACAACTCAGAATGGTGCTTTATTTGGTGTTTTTAATTAACAGCCAATCAGTTATCAATATGTTAGGAAATAATTGTTGCGGGTTGTATACAATATAATGGATGGTTTCGATTGAAATCAAAGCTATCTGACCATCTCAGAGAAGAAATCCAAAGCAGAAGAAGAAGAAGACGTCTTTGTCAACTGCCTGGATTTATAAGCAACTACGAGGAGAGCAGGGGACTACTTTCAATGCACCCTTTACCTCAAAAGGCCTCAATAAAGCCCCAAATAAAATGCTAGCTAATAAATCACATGGACCAGACAGTCTTTTCCACTGAATTCAATGGACCCTCTCAGGATATTTTATCGCCGCTACTCCTCAAAGTAACTGCTGAAATTAAAGCTACCTTCACCATACCCGTGCACATGAATACCACCGCCGTGACACTTCTATTAAAACCCAATAAAGGCTCAACCCACCCCTCCAGCTATCGTCCTCTCCCACTAATCAACACTGACTCCAAAATTATCACAGAGGGCCTGGCAACCCGAATAAAGAGGGTCACCTCTACGTTAGTCCACCCTGACTCCGCAAGCATCATCAAAAACAGACGTGCTTTCGAAAACATTTTATATATATAAGTAATTCACCACCATATTCACACCATTAGACATTACTCTTTAGCACAATGAATCAATTTGTTTTTACAGAATCGCCCTTGCATCGGGTCAGAGAACAATATTCATTTGTTTTGGCAGCTCAACCGGTTCTGTATTGTATCGAGGAAACAAAAATTGGCCGTCCTAATCGAACCACTCACAATGGCTACACTAGTAAAAAAAAAAATAAAAAGGCAAAACTTGGCGACAATCTTTTTGTGGATGATTTATTGTTGTACATAAGATCTTTGGATGTCACTACAGGAAACTTTCAGCATCATTAACAACATCTTCACAATCTCTCACAACACAATAAACTGGAACAAATCAGCTATACTACCACAGCCTGAAGATGTTTTGGATTCTGCAAACCACGATTCCTCCCTTCCACTTCACACTGGCAACATAAAATATTTAGCCATTAATATTTCGTCTATGCTGTCAGAACTCTTCAACCTCAAATGCACTTCTTTGCTAAAAAACATAGAATATGACTTCAAACGCTGGGCCGAGTCCCAATTCACTCTCACTGGCAATATTGCAGAAGTTGAAATGAAAACCTTACCTCAGATTAATTATTTGTTTTCAATGCTTCCCACCATCCCTACTGACAAATGGTTCAAAGCTCCCTCATCATGAACCATTTTAATTTAAAGGAATAACAAAAAACTACCCAGATATTCACATAAACCAATCAAAAAAAGAAAAATTACATGGTGGACTGGAAAAAACACAACTTCCCTTCTAATTCTTGGCCAAACATCTGCATATCAAATTGTCCCAAGCTTACAAGAAACTTCAATAACTGTACCATAGAAACAAAGCTAAATCAACATCATTTTAAAGGTTGACACATTGTAACGATTACTCCTGTTACATTGAGAGAGCAACATCATTTCTTTAACTTCAACAGGAGAATATATACAGACCAGACTATGTTGTGTCAGAAAGAGGCTTCATCACCTATTCCACGCCTGGGTTCTTCACACAAATAGTATCTAAAATGCCCCTATAGACCCTGTTTGCTGCATTATCATGCTATACAATATGAATCTATCACAGCAAAGCCATCAAGGTAACGAGTTTGAAACCCAACTGGCTGACAGAGCCACCTGTGCAGTGCATCTGGAGGAGTTCAGACAATTATTTTCATGCACCTTTGGCCTACCGATCAGCTCCACACTCTGTGGATAAGAATGGCTTAAAAAAAAAAAAAACTAACTTGACTATTTCTTGAGATTAAAAGAGTCCCACTGTCCTGATCACTCTGAATGCTGGGATCCATTACACAAGTTTTCCTCCAAACAAAATACAGAAAACCCAGCGCTAATTTCTCTAACTATTGCTGAGACAATCCAGACACCTGTTTATTATCCCTATCTTACATTTTTCTGTCCATCATTATATAAAGTCTGATCTATACTGTTGCCTTACAGCAAGAAGGTTTCTGGTTTGAGCCGGCTGGCCAACAGGGCCTTTTGAGTGTAATTTGCCTGTGTAATGTGTATGTTCTCACCGTGTAAGTTTGTTTTGTATTTTTCTTTTTTTCTGTGGTCCCATGGCTCCCTCAAACAAACAAATCAACATATGTTAATTATTATAATTTTTCCCAAGTGTGAGTGTGTGTGGGTGTCATTCTTAGCTCTGTCCAACAGTGGCTGGATGGATGGATGGATGGATGGATGGATGGATGGATGGATGGATGGATGGATGGATGGATGGATGGATGGATGGATGGATGGATGGATGGATGGATGGATGCACAATGTATCACGTTCTCTCGTCCAAACCCAGAACTACTTCGATTTTCTTTTTTAAAAAAAAAACAAAAAAAAAGTGTAGGAATCTTGAAGTGGCATTATGCACAAAAGGAAAACAACAGGAATAAATAAAAAAAATTGAAAAGTACTATTTCTTTTTATAGCCTACAAATATATTCCTGTCCCTCAGGTAAACCACCTGATCAAATCAAATCCCCGCTGCTCCTTGACTCCATTTGTTAAAATCTTCCTATGTTAAACATGCCACTACAAACTAACAATAACAAAAGCCAAAGACTTGGGAATTCCTGACAGTTTCTATCAATGCACACCATAATCTCTGCAGTGCAGTGGAAAATAATTGCCTCTTTTTCTCAGATGTTTTTTCAGAAGCAAATCCAAACAAATGACTCTTATAAACTAATTCTTTGTGACCATCGGAGAAAGGTATGGTGCATTTCAAATACCTCAGTTCCAAAGAGAAATAAAGTACCGACAGAATGGAAAGATGATTCATAAAGATGAGAAAGCTTAATAAGTCTTTGGTCGCACTGCTGCAATAAAGTGTTTTTGTCTTGACCCGTTTGTTTGTTTTCGCTGTGTAAATCTAGTGCATTACATAATTGATTTAGCAATTTCACAAAATAAAATAAAAAGTTCCATGGAGCAAAGCCAAATGTGGTCTGTTGCTCAGAGCTCTATGCTAAATATGCATCGGTTTTGTTTAGTTTTTTTTTTTTTTTTCCCCTAGACAAAATTTGACATTTTGATTTATATCGCTTTTGTGTTGGTCTTCTTAAAAAATTGTGGATTTGTTTTGGTCCAATTTGATTCAAAGGCTTTCATAGAATTGAAGCTGGAAGTGTCACCCTCTCTGCTGTGCAGTGTTACATTGACCAAATTGGTCATTCTCACCTTTTGCGAGGTTAATGGAAAAAGACAGTGTTTACCCAGTTTTAAACACATTCTAACAGTTTTCTCTGTAACCCTTTTAGCCTATTTAAACTTAGCCTGTTTCAAAAGAACTTTCTTCTCGACCAGAGGTAGCTATTTTCTCCTCTGCAAAGTAGCAAGCAATTCAGAAACTCACTAATGAGGAGATACCCGACAGCATGTGATTTCACAGATGTATACAGATCATTAGAAAGGCGTCGCATTAAAACTGTAATTAGTTAATTAGTCGCCCATCCTTCCAGTTATCCGTCTGTTTTTTACCACATTATCCTATGGTTTATGTTTGGTAATGGGAAATGTAATGTGTTTAACCACAGCACAATGTGTGTTGCTATGGTTAAATAAAAAAGAATTAAATACCTAGAAAGAAATAATAAAGAATAAATTGCTTCAGTTCAGCTAATATTAGGCCCGCACAGAAGAAGTAGACTTGCATTAAACTGTTCAATGATCTAAAGATGTTACTGAATATAAGTTTTGAAAACTCCTGGAAGCTATACTATCTAAAAAAGATTTACAGGGAATGCATTAGTGTTGTGCTATTTAGCTATTTCCTTCCACAGATTGTTGAACCAAACCCATTTAACTGCGTTATTATATGTCTCAGGATACATTCCAGCAGCCTCAAAGATGCACTTAGTTTCTTTCTTACTCTTTTTTTTTTCTTTCTTTTGAGTTACAGCAAGTGCACCAGGGCCTAATGCCTACGTATATGAAGTGGATATCTGTTCCACAGAGTCATAATACCACAAGCCTCCGTGTCCTTAAGCAGACAAGAGCACTACTGTGGTCAACTTATACAACCCAACATTTCAGTGGTCCCTGCTTTAAATGCATGCAATACATACTCAAGAAATTACAGCTTTTTGTGGCCAAGCTAAACAGTCATATTGCAGACTGAAGCTTCTGTTTAATATCTGAAAGCAACAATACAAGGCTTAATTCCATTACATTTTATTTCAATGTCATGCTCTCTATTAGTTAATACTTACCCGAAGCTATGGATGGAACTAGTGCACTATGTGTTGGCAGTCCTATCTGATGTAAACTTTAAATTGTTAATGACATTCACTCACCTGGGTGGGGTTTAGTGCCATCCAACCATATGTTGGACAGTTTCAACTCCACTTCTGCTTAATGGGGCTAATTATTTTTGTTTCACAACTAAATCTCCAATACTGAATTGCTTCACTGTAACTGTTCGATTAAAATAATGATAAAACTGCATCTACATGAAGACAAAGAAAGCTCAAGGAACTAAATATTTTGAATTTAAATGTTGCTGTAGCTGAATTGTAAAAAGAAAATCTGCTTTAATTTGCCCTCAGCAGTGTCTTTCAGGATTGATTTCTTTTCTGAAAGTGCAACAATTGACCTTCCAATGTCTTACTAACAAACAGTCCTGGTCCGGTTTTCTAGGTCAAACATGTAAAAATCCTCCAGCGCTCTGGAATGATTCCAATATGTCCACGGCTGGTTTCATGAAGGTAAGCTGTAGAAAAATTTTGTTGCTATGCAGAGTGAAACTGAATGAGTCCTCTGTCCAGGGCAACACATCCAAAGCAGCCAAAATGTGTCCTGAATATGTGAAAAAAAAAGTTTGAATTAAACCAGGTGTGGATGCAACAATTCTATCCTTCCTGCTCTTAGCAGAATAAATGGGTAACTTCTATTTTTACACTGAGTTCTCTTTTCAAGCTGAACTCAAGAGAGTTAGGAGTATTTTAGCAATCAAATGAGTGAACGCGGAATTACAGAACTTATTGCTGCATTTAAACATCACAGTGTGCTCCTAATATATGAAAACTGTTAACTCGATTACTGTGACAATCAAACCACAAAGCACAGAGAATATGTTCCAAAATAAGTAAACAGGTTTATTTTCTGTTCTGCTAACTTTGATGATGAATAAAGGAAACAATGATAACAGCCACAGCTACTAGTGAAGCAGAAGGGAACAAGTTGCACCTCTTTATTTATTTCAATATGAAAGGCCGTGTTTTTTAAATAAAACTCATAAAGTACACCAGACACACTCTAGAGCCATGTTTTTGTCCCGGTCTTGATCTAAAAGTGAGGTTAACTCTATGATCCCCTTAAGCAACAAATGAACTTCGGTGTGTTTTTGCTTTGGTAATCTAATTCACAGCAAAAAAAAAAAAAAAAACAACAAAATAAATAATTGTTTAGTCGTCTGTTCCGAGCTGTTCCAGCAACCACACCTTCTAAGAAAAGCAGGAATCATTGCTGCAGAGTGTCTTTCTTTGCCTCCTCTGTTTGTTTTTGATGATGATTTCCCATGATAAATTGCATGTACTGTATTTCCCAAGGTGCACAGCATGTGGCTGTTGTAGAGTGACAGGAAGTTTAAAGCTGCTAATGTGCCTGACAATGGGAAAATCATTTGAGCATTTGACTGGCCTCTGAGAAGACGTGACGTGGCTGGAAGAGATTAACTGATCACAGCTGGAGAAGACGTTAGCTGGAAGGGAAAGAGGAGGTTTGTGTTGCCTTGACGAGCCCGTTAGATTTTTGTGCTAATCTGCATCCATTGATCCATTTCTCCATCTTTCTTGTAGTTCTTGCCCCCTCAGTAGAATGAATGCTGAATAGCATAACTACATGTTTAAAGTCATGTAGTATAAATAATTAAATGGACATCTGAAGAATGATGGGTTGTACTACGGAATGCATTGATTGCCAAAAAGCTCCTTTGAAAGTGCAGTTTGCATACGCACAGCAAGGACGATTGCAGCAACTCAACACTGAAAAGCTATTAATTTCTCTAAAGTGGAGATGAAGTGATCTGAACCACTCACTTTAGATCAGACTCTGGCCTGATACCGACGTCATTAAGCAGCATCAGTGTCACCGATCCATACTAATACAGTTTTTCGTTACACTTAATTTACAGTGGTGAGTAAAAGTGCGAGGGGAAATGCTGTGGCTGCTGCCGGTGGAAACTGCACGATCTGCATTTGTTTCACAATAGCTGCATATTACAGCAGAACCAGAAGTGCTAATATTACTATTACTTCGTTCCGCAAAGCTCATGCAGTAAGATACAAGCACAAATGGATGATATATTGTTCATGCAGCAAAAAAAGATTTTGTTATATGTGTGGCCAGCAGTTAAAAACTGACAATAGCTTACCCTCATCTTAATTAGCTCCACAAAGAGCACTGAACACAAAATATGCTTGGAGTAAAGAAAACACTCTGTTATCAGATTGAGATCAGGACATTCCTGTAGACGGTTGAGCATTTTAAAGGGAAGCACGAAATAGAAAAGTACTGAAACTACAGGAAATAAAATACGGAAAACAAACACAGTGCACAGGTTTGTTTTTCTATGATGCATTGCTTTACAGAGGCATTTTGCTGTGACAACACACTTAAGTCCTCTCTGCACCGATATAGTTTAAGAAAGAAAAAAAAAAAAAAAAAACTGAGTAAAGGTGGAAAATGAGGTTGAACACACATATTTCCCAGGAGAACACCCTCCGATTCTCCATTTCTTGTTTCCAAAGCTCCAATTAACAGCTTTGGTACCAATTAGTAAAATCAAGTCTTCCCTTTCAGAAACCCCAAGAGGTTATGTGTGTCAAGAACCACTGCTTGAGCTGATAAAATAAATAAATAAATACACACTAAGCATACATCTCAGTCACAATTATTTCTGTGTTTTATTCCATGTATTTGTTAGTTCATACTTCCAATTATTTTTAACTAACCAAATTATAAGCTATATCTAAATGTCATTTTCTTGACATTTTGACAAATACTCTCCACACAATTCCCACTACATCCTTAACTGTTCCTGGTTAAAGAGGAAACTATATATGTGCAGCAGTTTTCTTCTCTTACGGTCTACCTTCCACACTCGCTCCAAGATTCATCTCCTCCTAAGCATCCTCTTAGGATAATGAGGTGTAGAGCTGTAGATATGGCAGGAGTATCAATCTGAACTGCACAGACAACCTGCAGGCCTTGCCCAAAGCCAACATGTTTATTAGTATGCCAGGGATAACAAATGACTTAACATGCGTGCCTCTTTAATAACCTTGTACACCTACAAGACAACAATAACAGAGATGCCACACTGAGTGCTCCTTAATTCAATTAAAAAAGCATGGACGATGAGCGTGTAGTGTAAAAAGAAGTCCTTGAGGCGGTGATAAACTTCACAGCTCTCTGCATTTCTATGAGAGATACCAGATGGACATGTTATGTGAACACAGCATTTAAAGGTGAGTCTTGTTCAGGTTTTAACAAAGGTTATATTACATTTGTAATTGTTTGTGTGTCGAACACGGAGCTGGATGCTGTTGCTATGGGTGTTTAGTGGCTCAATTCTCTCAATGGTAAATAAGTAAATGCTCAAGGAGGGAGGTATTCAGAAGCTTGAGATGTTTCGTTGCTACAAAAGGGTTGCAATCTTTTATTTAAGATGTTATTGAATTTATTCAACACTGATTTAAGTTTCTCACTCACTGTTTGAAAACAAGACAAAACTGTGAGAAGTGGGCTATTGATAAAGGATTTTCACATATATTTTTAAATAACATTCTCTACGATAACCTATGAGAAATTTCTTTTTGCAAATGAACTGTTTAATATGAAGAATTTATAAAGGTTCACCAAAGGGCCTCAATTTGATTTTATATGCAGGAGATGCAATTATATTACTTGGAAGTATGGGTATAATACAAAGACTTCAGCAAAAAATGTTAATGTCTGCAGACCAATTCAATTACACAAATGAATATGAACTGAAGTCATATAGCATGTTTTCACCTTTGTGGTTTTTAAAAGTTTTATCTCCTTTGCTCCTCCATGCACACACACTCTCACACACTGATGGTGAAGGAGTACTAACGGAAAGTTCTCATGTGTCATCAGGAATAACTGGGGCTCAGTGTCCTGTCCAAGGACGGCGGCGGACATTAGGAGCTGAGGATCACACTTTTAACTGTGCTATTAGAAGACGATCCACTGAAACTCACAGTTACAAAAACATTGAGTAACACAATATGAAGCCATAAGTCTATCTATCTAGTGTATTTCTATTATCACTTGTTCCTAAAATAAGTTAAGAGATTGTTACATCACAACTCCTGAATGAAATGAAGCCTTCCTCATTCAAAGATATTTGAGCTATCAACCAATGTGGATCTTTTCTAGGCAAAGATAGTCTTTCCTTCAGTACAACAGCCAACATAAACAGATGAAAAAAAAAAAAGAAAAAAGACCCCAGTCTGCGTATTAAATGGAGTTTGTTTTTTGGCCTCTTGGAAGTCATTTGCATTTTAAACAAAATCTATACATCATCTATTGTCCACAGCAAAGGGAGCACGCACACTGATAAGCACATGAGGAGAACCTTCTGGCAAAGAGATGTGGGTGAGAAGGGAGCATAGCTTTTCCAAACCAGTGTTGGTATAATAAAAACTATGGATTATTGGCTAAATCGGCAATCGCAATATGGCAACTAGCTGAAGTATGGGAGTCACAAGGTGCTTTGTAGTATCATGTTTGAATCATCGTGGTTTATGAGTGTGCTCAGGCTGCATTAAAAAGTGTCTCAATCAACTCTGAAAGAGCGTGTGTGTAATTTTTCAATGTTTCAGTTAAGCCATAGAGCTTCAAGGAAACAAGGCTGTCTTTCATTATGGCTATAAAGTCTAAAGGGCAAATTATTGTTGTTATTCTTTATTTATTCATTTAGCATCTGCATGGCTGCGAGGGTCAGGAGGGATATGCATGACATATATTTGATGATGAGCCCAGCGAGAGCCT
Organism: Parablennius parvicornis; assembly: GCA_900302745.1. NCBI lineage: Eukaryota > Metazoa > Chordata > Actinopteri > Blenniiformes > Blenniidae > Parablennius > Parablennius parvicornis. Next base: position 15,645 of record OMNM01039461.1, on the reverse strand, counting down.
GCGCAGACCCCCGTGTGGATGTCCACATGCAGCCTAGAATTTGACACTGCACAGACCGGCCGCACTACGATTCCAGCATGCCCATGTGCCAGAGAAGTAAACAGGGCATTTGTATATGTGTGCTCTGTATCCTAAATCATTAATCCTCTTCTCACCGAGTGGTAGCGCACACTGCTTCTCTTTTAGAAAAACGTTTGAATCAACACAACAAACAAAGCGGTGAGGAGGGAGATTACCATCATATATTTTAAGATGCTGGAGCCGACACTTGCCAGCTGCAAATAGGCCACATATTCCTAAATGATTTAGAGAGCCATGGAGGGCAAAACAAGTCTGGAACTGTTGTGAGGTAAAGGTCACTGATAATTAGGACACTAATTAATATGTAACCCTCCTGTCTGGCTGACTGGCCCTTCACAATGTTAGTAATGTAGCATGTTGGTAATTTGAGTGTATAGAAAGCACTTTCTTTTCCTCCTATTTCCCTGTACTGCACACAAGAAAGACAGAGAGTACTGACATAGTCTGATAACAGCTATTCACAGAAACGTATGCATTTCTTACAAAGAGCACAAACAAAGCCTTTATGCAATTTCTGGATTCCTCAACCTTTCCACACATATGCACTTCGAAGTCCGTCTTTTTCTCTGCGTGTTGTATTAAGAGCATTGTATCCGTACCCAAGAACCTGGCTCTCTCACTAATGTTCCTTCTTGTCAGAGACAAAGGGGTTTTAAGACTGGAGGATTTGGCAGGCTCTACCATTTGCAGGCAATATTTCAACCCATCCATCTCGCTAGGATAATAGAGTGTCCTTGCCTTTCAACGCCTAGAGGAGTGACCAGTTATCACAAGCCACCAGCTCCGTTGTTAATAAAACAGGGGATGGGTGGATCGAGATGAAAAAGAGGATAAAAAGAAAGAAGGATGGGGAAAAGGGTAGGGGAGCAGTGGGTGCATGTTATTTTGACTGACGCCTCACAAAAAGGTGAAGCCGATCAGGATCAGTAGTCGGTTACCAAGCTGGCAGGAGTTCTCTTTTAACATCCTCGCTTTGGCTTCTCTGAAGACAAATTTAACGGCATCACTTCTCACTTCAGACTGTGGAGAGAGGGGTGGAGAAGTGAGGAGAGGGGAGATGAGAAGAGCTGGAGTGGAGAGGTGGGGCAGGCAGTGTTAGGCTGATCTAGCTAATGGCCAAACTGACCTTCACAGAAAGTCAAATGGTAAGAAGAGTAAGTAGTGTGTCATACAAAGCCACTGCAGTTTAATCAAGGCTGCTTCCATTAGGCCCGACTCTCTTTCCTGCCTGACAATTTTTAGGGGGTGAAACTTATTTGATGTGTGTCCCACCACTACAATCATACACCGAACAAAGCACCGATAAGGATACAATATATGAAAGGATTTATAACAAATAAGGAAAAGGGAAGATTATGGAGTGTTATATCTGATTTGCACTGGAACTGAAGAAAAAAAAAAAAAAACAATACAGAAAAGGCTACAAAAAATGTTGCATTCTTTTGAGACAGTTTATATTATTCAGTAATTGCTGAATGTAAACAAATTAGTCTTTCCCAAGGCTGAAGTTCTTGGCACAATTTCAGTTCTTAGAGATTGCCTGCGCTCTCCCACAACATGGAATTACGCCAGTGTCTTACTATGAGGAAGACATAAATGTTAAAATAGCAGGAAGGTTTCCTAAAAGTGCAATAACGTACAGTGGCAATATCATTTGGAATTTTGAAACAGAGCAAAAACCCGGCTTCAGATATTGTAAGATCGCCCTGGGCCGTTCCTCCTCTATCCGGTTTTCATCACATCTTTCCACTCTGCAGTCCACAGAGTGTTTCTCTGCTACCTGATTGAGACATAGTCTCAAGCAGACGCTCACAATGACAACTACACCTCTCCCAGGATCACTGCAGAATCTCACCATCAAGTTTTCCTGTCAACAAAGCCTGTAAAACATGGAGCAGTTTCAAAATCTAAATAGAAAAGCTTTGTTGTGGAAAACAACATTTCTGTTCAAAGGGTACAGTGGTCCACAACGGCGATTTTCTTTCACTCCATTCACAGAAGGCTATTCACATTTTAACAGAAGCTTGACGCGCACCGAGTTGCAAAACACTTTTCAGAATAAAGTCACAAAGTTGTTGGTTTCGGTCAAAGAAAATTCCTCGCTGAACGATCCACAGTGAAATACAGAAATATTGGGTAATAAATTCTTTCATTTCTTTTGTTGTCAGATTATTTTGGTGCATCAAACATGTATTGATTGGTCCATTAATTTTCTAACTACTAGCAGTTACTGCGAAACCGTGAAAAAATGACTTGTTAAAAGAAAGGATTACGAAAACGAACAAGACAAAGCCACACATCCATGGTCAAAATATATTGAAAGGTATTAACAAAAAGAAAATATCTGAAAGAAACCTATGACTAATGTTGAAACCCCATTGGCCAGTCAGTGGGGGGATGTATCCTACGTTTGACAGCAGCCAAAAATAGATGAGTCATGTAGACGCATGGCATTTCAAGATATAAAACCTTGACCTTTTATTATTTTGAACATGAAAGAAGAGCTGCATAACATATGAGCAATTCCAGTTAAAAACTGAATCTATGAAAAAAAAAATTCTTGGCATTTAAAACTTAAAATTCACCAACATATTCAAAGTTCTATATCCTTTTTTTTTTTTTCCTCCTCCAGAAGAACTAAGAGATGAAAGGTATGGCTTTTTTCTCAATCTGGAACCTGTCTGCAGATGGATATGACAAAGACTTTCAGCTCATTCACTGCTGTGTACATTGCAAATTGTATCTTAGGAGCTCAGAAAAGGTATTATCATAGCATTATTGCCTTGTACTTCCAAAGTCTCATCTCTAAGCTCAGCTCACAATCAAATATGATATTGCACTAGATTCAGAGTCAATTTCAGAAGTCTGAATAATGTCTGCACTAATAGCAGCATGTATCTGCTGCACGCCGCTAATGTGATTGGGTGGTTTGGTCAATAAATACACTTGAAGAAATACATTAAAATAATAAGTACTTTTACTCTACATGTGATCCATGCAAAATGGCACTTACAGTTTTATCATTTGCAGAGAACAATCGCTTCATACACATTTCCACGATTGCAAATAACTTGTCTGAAAAGGTATTTCAAGTATTTTCATCAACATCTCTGCAAAAACATGTGACTAACTATCAATTCATATCTGCAAAGTAAGTTCATAAGAGAGGGATGAAGTTATGCACAGACCAGAAAGTTGCCCGGTTTTACCTTCTTTCCAAAGTTTGCACAGATGGTACTCCATCCTCTCTGGACTCTCTAATATTAGCTTGGTTCAGATGTTTCTTGAGACTCATACATCTCATCTGCAGTCCATAACTTGCAGACCCCTAATTATTGAGGATGAACTTAATTTCCGGGAAAGACGCACATTAATTATTACTGTTAATTAAACAGCAACAACAAATGACTAACAGGATTCTACAAAGCCTGCTCAGAGTGCACCTGTGCCCAGTGAAATATTAGTCAGCAATGCATGACATCAGTCTTACTTCAGTAGCATAGAAAATAAGGAACTAAAGCCAGATTTATGTTTTTTACATAATACTATGGACATGTGGGGGATATTTTGGATTCCTTTCACATCCATATGCTAATACAGTTGGAACCTGTAGTGATTTGAACATCGGTAACAAATGTGTATGTCAGCAGATCATATATATATACACATATAGATAGATGGATGGATAGATGGATGGATGGATGGATGGATGGACGGATGGACGGATGGACGGATGGACGGACGGACGCACGGACGGACGGACGGACAGAGAGATAGATAGATAGATAGAGATACAGATAATAGGGAGGGAAACAATTACTGGTCAACAGTCAGCCCAAGGACTCTTACCAATCATAGGGAGGAATCATTTCAGCCAGCTGTGGCTTTTCACGTTAGCTCTTGCCACTCTTCCACCCCTCCTTCCCCATGCAACAACTCCCTGATGCAGTCCAAATGACAGAGGAAAGGAAATTATCGAACACCAATACAATAAAGCTGTCTGGTAACTTAATAGGGCTGCTGAGTAGGGGCACTGTGGCCATCTTGCTTTGAGGCGATAATGAGAGTCATCATTCCCTCTTGGGCTGGAAGAAAGGGGGCCTGATCAGTGGTGACTGTGTGTTAGTGTACATGCATTTGTGTGTGTGTGTGTGTGTGTGTGTGTGTGTGTGTGCTCATGTCTGTTATTCTTTGAGCTTCTCTAGTCCAGTGAGGCCCAATAAGCAAACAGCACAGTGCTTTAACAAAGCCAGAGAGATCTTCCAGCGAATACATCTAGGGAGAAATCTGTAAGAAATCCTGTTCATTAAATCAGGCTAAAGTCCAAATATTGACTTTGTAAGCTTTCGGGACACACAAAACATAGAGTGTCCTATATATCATATTACAGGTCCCTCAACAATTTATATGTTTGGGGAATATGTCTCAGCTTAACAAAGGAAAGCTGTCTCTCAGCAAAGATAAAAGTAACGTTTGTTAATGGAGAGCAACATGAAGTCAGATCTAATATGAGGACCTGCGACAATATGTTTGTAGAAGTGACAAGATGCTCTGCTCCCTAACAGACTGTGACTCATTCAAATCACCCATCAAGCCCCCCAAACAAAGGGTTATTTTCCTGTTTATTTAAATTACCAGCGGGGTTCCTGTTCAATGAAATCACTCAGCACAAATTTAAGAACACTGTCTGTTTTCAGCGAAATTACAGGAGATTGCGAGAGATTCTGTCTTGGATATTTACGACTTGAGCAATTACAGACCTACTTCTTTGATCAGCAGGATGATATGTTACATCGGACATCAGGTCTTCAATACGACAGTGAAAATCAGGCTGGCAGTGGAACATCACAACCTGATTATTCACAGCTTGCTTACACTGAAAGATCAGTATGCACGTTTTTCTTTTTTTTTAAAGGCCCTAGGAACACAAAAGTGTGACTTATCTGTCTATACATGCATGTGTAGATGCAAGGCTTCTGGGGCTTGCAGCCATGGAGTTATTAAACAAAGAATGGTAAGCATGCCAGTGGATTCATTTCAAAGAAAGCCGCCCAACCATTTGCATGGACAGAAAATAAAATTCAGCAGTCCTCTGCCCTAAAACTGTGTGCATAATGCAGCATCTCTCATGCTCAATCAACTGCCCACATAGGAATGGCAACAATCCCTCTTGGTGACTTCAACAATGATCTGATGGCTTAAGATTTAAACTCAGAAACTGTTTGACTTGTTGACCTACGCAGACACGCGCAATACTTTAAAATCAGTGCACGACACAGCAGTGTACCGGAGGGCCTGATTTACACCCAAGAGAGTTTGGTTAACAGGGACTACACTGTGTTTATACCTCTGTCTTGTTAGCTTTTCCCATTTACTGATGGTGGACCCAGGGGTGCATAAGATGCCATAAATATTTAATGCGGTGAAAACTAAGAGTACAACTACTGTGATCATTACAGCTAAATAAAAAATAAATATATAAATAATTCAAGTGTTTTCTCTCCTTTAGTAGTTATTTAAAAATGCAAATATATCAAGTTCACAATGCCCTGGAAACATGTGGGACAAGAAAATAAACAATTCAATACTTGGCGAGGCAAGTATAGGTGTGTTGGGCATAATAACAACCATTACAGTTACTGGTAACAGGTTAACTCAAACTATGTGTATCAAAACTTAACTGTGAGTCGATTCTTTTGTAAATCTGTAAAACAATATTCCAAAAATATTTATCATTCAGGAAACGTGTGTCACCTGTTTAAGTTTGTGCCCAAGAATTAGACAAGCTGGAAGAATATCCACTGAAGACACTTAAACCAAATGCACAGACGTATAGAGCGGCTTCTAATAGCCACTGTATGCAGTACGCAGCAATGAGTGACAAATTTAAACACAGACAAATGATCTCTCCTACATGAAGAGATACAAAATGGGAGGGGTAAAAAAAAAATGGCGCTGTAGCTTGCAAAGAAAGGAAAAATATGATAAGACCTAGTTTACAAACCCCCCTCCACCCTATGTTGATATACAGTGGTTGATAACAGCGAGTAAGAAAAACTGACATCATTAAGATTCACCAGTGTGCAAGCGAAGCAGCACAAGCAAACCTCCTCCAACCCCCAGATGACTATCAAGCACTGTGTTTTCCAAGCATGGAGGTAATGAGACAAATACTTATTACTCAAGTAAAAATGGCATGAATATTAGCATCACATTAGGCCATGAATTTAATGATGTTGTAAGTACAATATGTCACAGTTACTGTGTGGCAAAGTTTATTTAAACATTGTGTAGAGTAGAAGGAGAGGATATGAAGAAAGCACGGTCCATTCTAGAGCCGCGTTTCACAGAGAGGCACGGTCAGGCAGGGATGCAGCCAGGTATGAGAAAACGATGCTTTCACAAATCATAAGTGAACTTAACATGGCCCAGGGTGAGGTGAAGCGCTGCAGTTAAAAAAAAAAAAAACCACACAACAAAAAAAAAAAACAAACCAATAAACAAATGGGTGTGCAGGTTTATTAAAAGTAACGACTTGTGCTAAGTGAATCTACAGTGATTGTTTCGTTAGAAATGGGACGGTCGGTACTCACTAAAGGGGTGCAAGGGGTCCAATATTCAGGGTTCAGCTCGGCTCTCGGACGGAGGTCCAGATATTCAGGGTTCAGTTCAGTTCGGGCACGAGTTAATGTTCCCTTCGTGGAAAATTGAAAGAAAAGTCTGTTAGAATTGCTGGTTTATTTGGGGTTTTGTTGTCATTTATGCAAGTACTGATGGGAAAAACTTTAGCTGTTTAAAAGCCCACAGGAGGAAAGTAAAACAGAGCATAATCCTAACCACACACCAACACAGACAAAATATTATTAAACATACTTTACTGGCCTGAGATGTTCTCAATTGTACTTTTATCGGCCGAGTAACCATATTGTGTAACTTCTGCATCCCTTCCTTTACTACTACTTGTATATTGAGGACAATCATGATTAAATTGTCATGCTAAATACCGGAGTACTTGCGGTTTTCGTTATAAATTGCCCCCTTGCTCTTGAAAAGTATATTTTCTTTTTTAGTTTGTTCACTTGAATGATGCGTTTACTTGTACATCATAAATAAACTGTGCTTGAAAAAACCCAAAACCAACTATGGCAATTTTTCAAACATATGCCCAATGCTTATAGTGAGTCATATTTAGGGCACATTTGTGTAAATAATACATTATATAGTAGGAAACTGGTTACTGCATAGGATATAGCCAATTTTCCTTGGATGTGCAGTGATAAATGTATCCAATTAGGGGACTTTTTTTTAGCCTGATGCTGTAAAAAAAAATGTGCGACTTTTACTGTAAATGACACATAAGGTGATTATAAAATCTTGAAATATTGTCACTTTTTTTTGGGTGACATTATAATGAATACCCTTTAAATTAGTAAAAAAATATATAAATATGCAGAAATAGCAAAACATAAATAGTTCTAGTAAAGAAAGTTTCACAATGTAACAAAAATGCAAGTTTAACATATCACAATGATATTTCCAACAGATTTCCAACAGGTTTTTTCTTTTTTTTCTTTTCTTCTTCTTCTTTATTAAACACAAAGTAAATGAGGTTAGGATCCAGTTTTCCATTCCTGAGGCCTTCTGCCCTAAATGACAGGCCAGTGGAATGGACTGAATCAGCTGGGCCCCATGAGGTCTATGATGTATACTGTAATTATCTGCTGATTCTCAAAATGGCTGTGTGTAATGAGGCTATGCTGCATGAAGCCCAAAGCATAAATCACTGTCTTTAACTGACTTCCAGATGACCAACAACAACACAGAGCAGAAGCACAGAGGAAAGAAGAAATGGGTTATCTGGGCAGCAGTACTACAGAGCATCCAACTTGTGCTTCTTATCAGGGAAGGCCATATTGTTAGCCAAAAACTTGCTTAAGACCGTTTTCTATCTCCTAAAAATAGTCAACCCATATCCACTTATTCTCAGTTATTCATCTGTTTATAGCCAGCCTACCAAAGTATTAACTCGGCACAGCTTTATTTAGCTATGCGGCACAGGTGGAGACATTTTATTGAGAGAGTGTTAGGCTCAACTCTGTCGAATGGCTTCATGCCAGTCATCCTGTCAGACTGTGTGCTGTCATTGGCATGAAGGTGCCTCCATAGTGTGACTCACACACACAATCATAAACAAATAAACAGCTACCACCCCCTCTACAAGACACACACACACACCTTTATTACAGACCCATGAATTGTTCATAGTCAGAAATATAGTGGACCGCATATAGAATATGATGGATGATAAACATATGTAACCAAGATGTATTCGACACGGTTTTAGCATAGCAGTTAACTTAGTGCAGCTAAAGCTTTAAACCAACAAGGAGGCTCAAACTTCACAGTTTGTTCTGCCAAAATTCTGCATGATGACAGTGACACATTGAGTTAGGAAAGCATAAACAAGCATGTATGAATTATAGGTAGCTCAGTTGTTGGTTTTTTTGCACATTACTGAAAAACAAACAATATTTACATAACAGTAAATATAGACAAATTTCAACTTGCACATTAACCACAGAGTGAATGAAATATTTAATCAGTGAGCTGAAAGTGCAGTACCTGTGACTGAAATAAATGTATTTTCTTGTTAGATTGTTATCTCCACTGTGAGTCTTACTTAGGTGAAGAACCAATGAAGAAGGTTGATTAACTCTCTTGTGACTGGGAAACCTGGATTTATTTTGATATTTATAACTCCATAAATGTCAAGAAAAGGTGCAAAGAATGATTGATTCTGCTCCTTTTCCCACATATAACGCTCAATATCTGTCAGTATGTGGATATTACTGTGTTTATGATGGCACTGAGAAGTTCATGTTATAAATGTGGAATTGTTTCTGCGATTGGACACTCGAATTGCACTGTAATGAATTATATATCAACACAAAGCTGTAACTCTTTGGTTTTTAGTTGCGTTTCAAGGTTCAAGATATACAGTATAAATAGTCTGCGAGTTATGAAATATAGCCATGCCAAATCCTGGCAGCAGCAACAGGATAGAAGTAAAAAGGGTTAATTAGTCATAATGAACCTAAATATGAACACGCTCAATCGGATACCCAACAAGCATCATGACAGTGTGAGATTTAAAAGAGCATCTCTGCACACACTTTGAATCTGCAGCTGGTATTTCAGAAACTGGAGCAAAGATGGCAGAGCATTTTGGTGTGCCATTTGTGAAAGTGTTTACTTTACAAACACAGTTGAAAACAAACATTGAATATTTTAAGTTTCACAAACATGGAAATTATTGCAGAGAGAGATTAAATCGTAAAACATTGCACAGGTGGGTTGTTTTTTTTTTTTTGTTTTTTTTTATTGTTCGGGGAAAATGTAGATTTGTATTCTTTCAAATATTAAATACAAACTTTCTGTTTCATTTATCAAAGTAAAAACATTGTTTTTAATGTTTAGCTTTTTCTTTCAACTTTATTTTCTATCTGTTAGACATTTTTCGCTTACATATCAAACATACGTTGTGACCTTGAGGAGCTGAAGATGAGGTTTTATGATCGTGGACAGGAATAATTATGTGCTTTAGAGGTCAGCTCATGTTGGACAGTTTGATGGTAAAACGAGAGAGGCAAGTCTGAGATGATAGTTGTGTAGGGAAAAGGATGTTGAGGATAGAGCTGTGCAGCAAAGGAAGAAGAAGAATTTAAATGAACTAATCATACTTTATTAATCTCCTTGAGGAAAATTGATTAACACATTGACCAATCCTATTTTTAGAGTGTGGAAACATGGAAGGGATCCGGGGAGCTGATGGAGATCAAGGGTTTTGCTCAGGGACCCATAGTGGTGACATGTCAGCTTTGGAATTTGAACCTGCGAATCTCAATCTCAAGTGCCCCCCTCTAACCTCCTGGCCACTACTGCCCCCATAATCACCCATGATCCCAATCCAACTTTGTCATCTCAATTATTTACATACTCTACATTGTTAAAGCTTGTCGCGGATTGTTCTCTGTGTATGTGTGGTTTTATTTAAAAACCACACTTTTCATTCTGTTTTATTTTAATAATAATGTTTTAAAAACAGTAAAAAATGATTGATCTAAACAAAACAGAAAACAGCATCCACTAGTGGCCGTATATGGTAACTACATGATCTTCAGTATTGTTGCCGTTTCCGTGCAAATGCACATTTTGAAAATGTTGCTGTGTACACAAAAAAAATTTAAAAATCCAAAACGATGCATTTTAACCAGAAATGCTACATTCTTCCAATTTTTTGTTTTTGTTTTTCTTCTCTTCCATAGAGTTATAAACACATAAACTCATCACGAACGTCTTGCATGGGGCAAGGCAATAGATGTGACACTTATTCTAGTTGAGAAGAAAAAAAAAAAATCATTGTAATTTTGTAAAAGATACAAACAGTTAATGCAGTGAGCCCGAAAGAGACAGGTTTGAAGCCCTCAGCCAAGGATAACCCGCAACTTCTCTGAGAAGACTATGTGCTGATAGCAAATTGTGGATTGCACCATATAAAATATATAATAAATAAAAACCACAATTCTAACTTTTTTTTGTTGTTGTTGTTTTTGAGTGAAGTTAATCAGGCTACAACAACATTATAATGTAAATAAAATGCTCTGTTTTCTTATATCAAACACAATTCTGGTAAAACATGTTGCAGTGCAGTTGAGAAACTTCCAGTGTTCACAGGAGGCACTGAGAGAACCCTGGAAAATTGTCGTATCAAGTGATATATTATGAGGCTTTTGGGGAATATCACTCCACTTGCAGCACTCACCAAAGTAGAACTTACAAACAGGTTTTCGGGAAAGCTGTAATTTGCAGCATTTACTAACACATGTGATACATTTAGTACAAATTGTTGTTGAGCAGTGCAGGTCAAGAGTGTCAGAAAATCATGAATTTTTAACATCCACAAATAGTCACCTTTGCATCTAAACTGCGTGAGCCCCCTGGACACACATGAGCCTCACACCAAACCACTCAGCACCACAACTCGACATTCACACGGTGTATATTATAAATAGACAAACAATACAATGATCTGTTTACTATGAGCTAATAAAATGCATACATTTACTGTTGGGTTATGGAGGAAAGTCCAACAATTCATAGACGGTTTCCTCCTGAGTATCATGTGAATGCACCCTGAGGTGTATAAGTTAATTTCATAATACCAAAACATAGGTGAATAGAAATCTGTTAGAAGCAGAGATGTGAAAAGCGACCTTTTTTTTTTTTTAATGTTATTTTGTATTTCCACATATACTCCTAACATTATCTTGCAATAGCCAGTGCAATAGACTGAGGTGCATTAATGCATTATTTACACAGTGGTTATCTTTACTGGGGCAGGCATGGACCTAACAAAACTGTCTGGAAATGTTATTTTCACTGGAACAAATTAAGTTGTATAGCATTGTACAGAGTTAGATTGATGCCACTTTAACTGATGAATTATGATATGTCCTCTGATCCTTAATTGTGCTAGGACAATATCCACATTTAAGTTGGAACTATTTCCCTCTGAAATTGTTCCAATTATTGGTGCAAAATATGGGTGTAAAAGGGAAGAGCGATACCGGGTTTCTCTTTCTCATTATGAGTCATCTTAATATATTCCACTTGTCTGTCACTCTAATTAATGGCAGTCCTTCTCCATAAACCGCCCAGAACGTGAGATTATTTATTAGTACCTAGCCATTCATCACTAGCGTGATAAGTGACTGAAAGAGGGAAGTGAGCGTTGGCAACATTATAATTGATCATTTTTCACTCCATGTAGTCAGAGTGATTGTGGTAAATCCTCGGTTGCAGTGTGCAATACTGTCAACACCGACAACAAATATAAGGGACATGAATAAAATTGAGATTGATTGAGTGCCGGTAGTGACACAGAGTTCCGATACACTTTCCATTACCTGGATTGTAAAAAAAAAAACAAAAAGCAGAGGGTTTCAGATCAAAATGATGGATCAAAAACAGATAATCAATGAGACGGCTACTTTTGTCTCAGTATCGTAGACTTTAGTGAGCACGTTGGTCGCTGGATTTAGTTGGGTCTTTACATGCCTGAATATTTTGACTCCAGTTCACTGAAAGAGAAGCAAGGCTGCAGACACTTGCCTGACAAAAGTGCAAGACTCAAAGAAGGTATGAAAGATGAAAGCACCATGAGTAGGTTGTAAAAAGAAAGGAAAAAGCTTGTGGTGATAAGAACGTTGTGCTTTTGTCGCTGGTACTATCGCGCACAACTTTTTAACAGTGGAGGAGAGAGCGAGGGATAAAGACTCAGTTGATGTGGGTGCGGTAGGAGTCTGTCATAACAGTTAAAATCCCCTCCCAAGAAGAGGATGATCTTCTTGTGTGTGGGATGCACTAATATCCATAAGTGAATGCGTTTCACCTCATATTCATGTGGGAGGATATACAGGAACCCATTGGAGTACTGTGTCCCACAGAAACCATGACTCAATCCAACAACAAGGTAAATAATAGATTAAGAAGGGAGTTGTTCTGACCTGCAGTGGACAACAGGAATAGTTCAACAAGGCTGACATCAGTAGAGAGCGCCTACATTTACAAGTGCAAATTATTTGCTGAATGATAACCATTCATGAGAGAAAAACATTTAGTTATGCAATGTCAAGACAAAAAAAAAAACAAAAACAAATAAAAACAAAGTGAGAGGCTGCTCCCCATCCAATCCATCCATCTTTTGTCTGAGCCAGGGTTGCTGATCCCAGCTGACAATAGGTGAAAGGCAAGGCACACCCCAGACAGGTTGCCAGTCCATCACAGGGCTAACACGTATAGACAGACAATCACTCAAGTACACACTCCCACCTATGGGCACTTTGGAGTCACAAAAGTTTTTTGATTGTAGGAGCCAGGGTACCATGACAAATATACCTTGTATACAGGGAGAACAGTGATAATCCCTGTTGATACCCACAAAAAGATGATCCAGCCTTATCAGAGCTAAGTGGCTGACTATGTGAGGGTGACCAGTCCTCACAAGCTTGAGTCCATCAGACGATTTTACACCAAAATGTTATCATATTTGTATCTCAGTGTCAAAGGCGACTTGGATTCTTAGTGACCAGGCTGCAAAGCACAGTCTCCAGCATCTATCACTCCATTTATCATCCATCCATACTGGTTTATCCTCATCAAGGTTGCAGTGCAGGTGCTAATTCCCGCTGACTACTGATGCCGGCAACTTGGACAGGTCATGAGTCCATCACAGGACAAACAGAAAGAGACTCGAGACTACCACAATAAAGAACGGATTTCCTTGTGAATTGGGTGAAAAGCATTACCACATTGATACCATAGGACATTTAGAATTGACATTTTACATAAACCACAAGTTCATTAAGTGTGGGTAGAAAGTGCATCACACATTATATTATGCATATGGTGTCAAACTCCTAAAAGTATATTCCGAAGAAGTCACAACATTACAAAATTGGTACCGTCAGGAGGCACTGACATATACTATGTGCAATTGTGAAATTTGAGTTCTCACTCAATTTTTGTTTTTAATTAAATGAATAGTAAAACAATATTATACAAGGAGCCAATATGTTAGCTCTGGAAGCTATCACATATTTCTCTCTAAGAGTTTGGCTGTGCTCATTATACTCTTGTTGTGGACAAATTTATAGTCTGAATTAAATACATGTAAAAATCTGCCATTGCATTAGTTGTTGAGCTGAAAAAATAATCTTATATTAAAAACGCACTGTACTTGTGAGTCAACTGAGGAGCTGCAGGATCAGAGCGACCTTTGTTCATGATTTAAAACTACACCGGTAAACCTGAATGAAAATGAACCATTGTGACCAACATATAATCGTAAGACCAACAACATGGTGAGAGCCCCCATGGATCTGTAAAGCTATTCAGTTGAACTTACCCCGTTATTGTGAGCTGAGAAGATGAGTTTCATTAGGGGGATAAAACACACTTTAATTAGCTTTACCATTAGTCTAGTCCTGCCAAGCCCTCCCCGTCACAGCAGACCTTTAATTCAGTTTAATTACCTTAGAGATACCACCGCATGCACTCTTCCTTGACATCACAAGACAACATTCATTTTTCAACAAGTGTTGCTTGCTTCTGCACTGCTGAGCGAAGAAGATGATGTGTATCTTGCTTCGAGTGGTAAGACTCACGAGGGGGGGGAAATGACACTTTACTTATTAGTTTGTAGAAGGCTTATTCAAGTAGTCATTTAATCATAATTTATTTACTTACTGATACATGTGTGAACTAATCACAAAAAACATCAGTTACATAAGTTTCATTTAAAGGTAATGACGGTGATTTAATATTGAAAGAATAAGTTTCATACGAGTCCTTTAAAGACATCTGCAGAATTGGGGAAACGACGGTGAACAAATGATATACGACATCAAGAACATTGCAGGCGAAGTGTTAACACTTACAGCACAGTAAAATCCATCACAGCATCATCTGACTTGTCTCTGGAAATTGCCCACTATTGGTTAATATATTACAACTATAATCACCCTGTGCTGGCATGACTGTCTCCTTCTTAGCAGGCTGCTGACTTACAGTGGGAGCTGTGGCGATGCAAATGAGCCCATAAAGTGGCCGTATGTGGGGAATTTCCCTCTGGACATCAGACTGAGATGTGCTGAGCAGTGTTGTCTCCCGTTCTGCAACCCACTCCCTTCTTTATCCAAAATAATTCGATTGAGCAGGATTTTTGGGGGTGTTTGTGCTTTATATCTTGCCTGGACATCATCAGTGAATAATGGGGAAAAAATTTTTTAAAAAAGCAGAGACACAGAGGGAAAAAATATATAATACAACATGGGTGGGGGTGCGCAAAGTAAACTGGAGTGGGTAGAAGGAAATTGGCTACGATTAGAAAATGAGAACACACAAGGGGCTGCTACTAACTTATTTATATTAAGCTGTTGAGATGGCCAGGCAAGAAAATCTGTGATTATTATTCTTTGATTTGGAAAGCTCCGCCATGATTGGCCCTTCTTTTTGGTGGCAGCATTAAACTTTATGTTTATGGGTCCCAGTGTTAAGCCCATTTCCACGCTCCCAATTCCACGCACTAAGTATTGACATTCGATTTAAGCCGACGACAGAGAGGGGGGTATTTTATGACAGAAAGTGTAATGGAACTCCACGCAGAGAGTATTGCAGTAAAAAAAGAAAGAAGAAAGAAAATCACCCAATTACAAGGACATCTTTGCATCGTTGCAGAGTAAAGAATATGTGTCTGATGCACCTCTGCTTTGTTCTGGAAGAACAAAGGAAGGAGGATTCATCTCAGCCCTGCGCCCTTTCAACCCCCTCTGCTGTACTAAAACACGTACAGAGAGAAAATTCTCAAATGAAAAGCCCTCTATGTGTGTGCATGAGCGCTGACAAAAATTAATTTCGAGATTATGTTTGATATGATAATTAATTACACAAGTTTAAAAGTGCCCCTGCTACGTGTAAATCAGCAAACACAATAGCTAAAGTGAG
>OMNM01039460.1:4613-25718 GCA_900302745.1 Parablennius parvicornis | reverse complement strand
TGATGTTGCTTTTTTTTTTTTTGGGGGGGGGGGGGGTTAAGCCCATTTTCAGTCCTAAATCTCTCAAAAAAATATGTCAGACTGACAAAATATGACAAAAACAGTGAGAAGTTAAACTAATCATACTTTAATAATTCCCTTGCGGAACTTCCTTCAACCGGGGGATGTGACTGCAATACAAGGTGCTCTATCCATCCAGTGGTAGCAGTTTGGGATTCAGTGTTTTGCTCAAGGACACTTTGAACATATGGACAGTGGAGATTGGAAATCAAACCTATGACAGTCCAATTGAAGCACAACCAATCTACTAACCGAGTCCAGAGAAAAACGGTTTCACAACATGCTCAAATTGTGAGTACTACTTGTAATGCTTTCCCTTTGCTCTCGAAGACAAGGTCAGGGACCTGCAACTTGGAACATGTGAGATCCATAAGAATTTAATTGCCACTACCAAATAATAGGCAGACATCTCAACCACAAATATTTGAGAGTTACTGTAACAAATCTGATTAAAAAATGACATATATCTTTCGTTTTAATCAGTATGCCTAATTTCAATATTATTTTTACCTTAAATAAATGTGTAATACAGAGAATTGTAGTATTTTCAGTTGATACCTTTTTTAAATGTGTGTCACCTTACCCATTATACCAATAATTTCTTAATTTGGAAAATTGGCTGCAAGGATCTGTATGTGGCCCACAGGCCGCCAGTTACATATGTCTGGTAGAGATGTCTACACACGTTCATTATCCTATCACTGTGATAATTTTGTTGAAACAAATTATTGGACCACCAGAAATGTGTCTCCTTAATTTTGAGACTTCTGTTAGAACAACAATAGTAAAACTGACTATCATATTTTCTTTGAGATACATGAAATTCAAAATTAGTGTTGGAATTTTTTTTTACCTTTAGCACAAATCATTTAGTCTATTCCTTTTTCGATAAATGGATATGAAAGTTGTATGTCATTGCCTTTGGTTTTTATATTTCTCACACATGGTCCCACTTTGTTGGAATGAGGGTTGTACATTCAGAGGCACTAAACAATGGAGCAGGACTATCACAGTGTCCATGAGTGAAAGTGGCTGCACACATAAGTGAAAGGAAACTAATCAAATGGGCCAATCAGAGTCTGTGTTTAATGTAAACAACGTAGCTCCCGGAGATGAGGCATATTAACCTCTAGCCTGAATCAAATTCAATATTTTTAGCTCTAGTGAACATCGGGACTGTACTTTGATCCACTGCCTGCTGACTGAGAAAATGAGTGCTGATTTGCACGTTGGCCAGCTCCTTGGAGGAAATGCCTGAGCTTTGAATGGGCACGGCGCACAAAACAATAAACGTTACAACAATGAGGAAAGTAGAAGAGAAAGTGAATGGTGATACACAAAAAACATGCAAACCAAATACATGTCAACGTGAAGATCATTCAAAATAAAATTACGGAAACAAGTTCTATTAAAAATAAACATTATTTTATTAACTGTATTAAATGCTCAGATGAGTTTAATTAACTCAATGACTTTCTTTGCTGTTTTTCTATGTCTGACGCTGTACCTGTATGAAATGGTATTTTGAAATTGAATTGCTTCAGCAAAGCAAGCAGGAGAGATTTCCCAACTGAAATTAGATTCCTTGATAACGAGTGTTAAAGTCAGTTCTCTCTCACCACAGGAGTCAAGGAAATCACATGTATTGTACCTTTAACTCAGATCCTGAGATTACACCCATACCATCATTATCCTAAATTCCCATATGCACTAATACCCACTCCCACTCCCCCATGATCGTGACACCCATCCTCCATCACTTCCCCTGCTGTAATATGGGGATATCAATGCTAACATCGATGTTAATATATGGATGGCGCATCAAATGTGGAAGTTCTATAAATTTGTGAGAATGTCCCTGGTAGGAGCCCAAGCTTGAAGGCCCTGTTCTGTTTGGGCTGTGTCCATTCTGCCTTTTCCTCCTAGTCACCTGGGATCGGTACTAACCCCGAAGTGACCCCAGATTGGATAAAGTGGCATAAAATGTGGATGAATAAGGATTGTATACGCATTGTCAAGTTAGTGAATTATGAAACAACTGTTTAAGCGTGTATGATTGTGTGTAGGTCTGCAAACATTTAAACCCAACGCATATTTAAAAGATCAAATTACATTCTAACTTGTAAAAGTCTTAAAGTGACGCAAGAGCGGTTTGTTTTTTTTCCTCTCGCTGTTGTTGTTTTTTTGGCCGAATGGCAGGTGCATGCTCTTTATGCCTTGGGACTCCATAAATCTGTTGTATTTACGAGAAGAACCATCTACACCGCACCAAAAACAACAAAATATGTCACTGTTCTCCCTATTCTTTCACCATGTTTGTACAATGACATCACCACCCGCTAAATGATTAATTACTCTAATGGCCCATTCTTTGGCAAGAGGGCATTGTGAGGTCACGACCTTGAGGATAGAGGAAATGGTTCGGTACGAGTGGGGGGTCATCCTTCTCCTAATTCTTTGGGATGACCACGTCTGCGTCTCCTGCCGGTAGCCTACTGTCCTCGTTCCCCAGCAGCCGGCCAGCAAGCGGTCCTGTCCCTTCATGC
The DNA here is from genome assembly GCA_900302745.1 of Parablennius parvicornis. Taxonomy (NCBI): domain Eukaryota; kingdom Metazoa; phylum Chordata; class Actinopteri; order Blenniiformes; family Blenniidae; genus Parablennius; species Parablennius parvicornis. The sequence goes on along the minus strand of OMNM01039460.1, from coordinate 23,112 downwards.
TCCACAAGACAACAGCTCGGCCCTGGAGAACAATAAAACAGTGTCAGTTTCTACAGGAAAATAGAGACAAAGTGAAAGAGGAAACAATTCGTCCACAACAGGACACGAGGCCGTGGAGGATAACCTGCCTTCAAAGATGCTGGGGTGGTTTATCAGAATAGTTTAGAGGTGGCGCACTTCAAACGGCTCAGTGGAGCTCCCGTACCGAGTCGTTTTTCCTGCTATTCTTGTGAGTTGGTTTTGGGTTTGCTATAAGTAGCCTGCATCCTGTCCCTCTGTGGTCTCAGGTGGATAGGTTTTGTTTTTGTAGCTGGAGCTGGGCCTTTAATGGCTCTGTGTGCTTCCACTGCTTCTGTTGGCAGGACTGATTGGCTTGTTAGCAACACATATATCATACTGAAGAGCGGTCAAACCTCTGTCTGTGGGTTGTGGGGTTAGAGAGGCACGGCTTGTTGAACAAGCTACTGAAAAAGTAACTTTCGTGTTACTTTTAACTTTCTACCTATGGTTTGGGGGCTTTAATAATTAGTACAGCATGTCATTGTAGTTTTGCATCTACACATTATCTGAGCTGTCAGTGCTTTACGGGTCAGTCCAATGCCTGAATTTCTCATTATGGTGCGGTTGAAGTAGCTTCTGTTAGTTTTCCTTGTGCGCTCGCACACGCTCCCAAGAGGGGGACACAAATTTTGGCGGTCATGCGGAACTTGGCATAACATCTGCACTTGAAAGAAACAGATTTATGACCCCAATGACAAGAAGAAGAAGAAAAAGTAGAAGAGGCGAAAAAAAAGTAACCGAGACAAAATACCAACGTGCAGATGGGTTTATTCAGGTAAGCTGAAGTTTATTTACATCTTCAGTCAAGCATCTTTCATATTCCTTGATTAGAAATAAGTTTGTTCAGGGTTAACAGTCCTCTTCAATCTACACCACGGGTTTAATCTGATAGATAGTGGGGTGAATAACAGGGTAAAAATTTCCATGTTATTACGCACTAACTTTTGTCGGTCAGAAGTCATCCAGCTATTTGCATGTTACAACTCATGATGTAATAATGTGAGATGTGGATTGGCAGCGGATGCTCATCACTCTACTCCACATATCGAGTCCCTTGACCAGAATTATGTAGGAATCATCCGCCATGACACAAGGCCTGATTAAGATCCTGCATGAAGCCTGCTAACGTAACCCGATGGCGGTTGATTTATTCAGAATACCACTATAAGTGACATCAGCAGTAACTCGTCCGCACAAAATACAACGTGATACCATGAAGTTGGATGTGTTGGTGAAGGAAGGTGTCAGAACGACGATCCGTCACAAGTCAAAACTCTGGGACAACAAACAACAGATTGAGAAAAGACCTAAGAGGAGATACAACATGAAAATGAATGATAATAAAGTTGATACAATCATAAACAATGCAACAGCTTTCAGAAGTTATACTTTGAAGGCAAACACACTAAATGTATAGTATGTGTTATTTCTCAGTCAAATGCAAACCTCAACAGATCAGCTTCCACATGTGCGTGTGCGTGCATGTGTGCCCATATTAAGTTTTCTCTCCTTTTAATACACACAGACCATTACGAGACCAGGTCCTAAATGGTTGAGTAGCTATTGCATTACTGACATGGTTTCTGGTATTTTATTTTTATTTTTTTATTTTCACATGTATTTGCTACCTTGCAAATATGTCCACGTTGTGCTCTCACGTCAGGTCTCCACAACACTAATTTTACAAAGCAGGGCATACGAAACGAATTATTCGATTCTTGAGCTCTTGCTGATGTTTATTGTAGAAACACACTTAAACATGAAGTACAAATGAAAGTGCAACAACATTTTTTGGTGAAGTGGTAATCTAAGACTTTTGATTTATTAAGCTCTTAAATCCTCTTTGTCCATGTGTGAGAAAGCATCTGTTCCACGCTTGTCCTAAGTGTCACTGTATCCGCCTTTATTCTCCTGGACCTCCTGGATAAATACAGGTTTGAAGACATGATGATCTGCAACTTTAGCAGAGCCTTCCCCGTCCGTCTGTCTGCCTCCGCTCTCTCGCTCTTTAGAGCTTTTTGTGTCCTTTTGAAACATCTCGTCCATGTGGATTGGTGGTTATCTGTTGGTTACCTCGCCCCTCCCACAACACTCAGGAGCACACATGGTCTATTGTTTGGAGCACCAGCCTGATTAGCGTGCGCTCGCCAACAGGGTCTGTAGGCGAGCCACTTAGTGGAGCAAATGACCTCTGTGGTGTAATTATGTACAGTCTGTGGTGACCTGGTGGTCTAAACTCTGGGCAGGCGACACCTTTGCCCCCCTCTGGCCCACCTGCACCTTTGTTCACCACCCAGGGAAGAGGGACTAACAAAGTCCACAGTCCTGCATGCTGGGGTCTGCCTTCCCCTCGGCCCCCCCTTTCTCTTAATGGCTTTCAACTTTGTCTGGCTTCCCTCTCCGCTGCCCTAAACTGTAGGTCAACCTCCCCATTAATTACAGCTTCTGGTGATTACAGGCTGAGAGGGAAAGTGGCAAAGTTTGCCTCGACTATGGCGGGTCCGAACGGGGCTGCTTGGACTGTTTATTTAACCATGTTATCACTTCAGGTTAAATATGTTTGAGCCATTGTTTTTGTATGACCTGCGACTTCTGCTGCCTGAAATTAATCAACTTATTTATATCTGAAAGTTCAAATGTTTGTTTTTTTTTTTCCCATGATGTAACAAGGTGGGTTTTTTTTTTTTTTCTACTCACGACATTGTTATCATCAGTATGTAGTGCAGAGGTTTTTGTTTTTTGTCTTTTACTCATTTTTACCTTGCTGGAGTCAAGCAGTGCCAAGCCCCTTTCCAAAAAGAAAAATGAAAAATAGAGAGAGAGGGAAGCACACCAGCAAACTCACACATGCTAACGGGTGCAATCACAGTCTCGTATCCTGATTGTGCAGTTGGTAGTGTGGACAATGAGGGCGGAGAGAGGGAAATGTGCACGGCAGCTTTCCATTATGAGATAGTGTGTATTACTGTAATCCAGAGGGCCTCCTGCTCACTGTGGCGTGTGCCAGACTCCTGGGTGGGCAATCTCAGAGACAGTGGGGAGGCCCAGCTTATTTCTGGGCACATTTGGCATGGCCTACATGGCTGTTACAAAAACTAGAAGTGGAACAGAAGTCATAAAAAGACGCTTCGATGTATTGCAGGAAACTTTTTAAGTACTAGAGGTGTGTTTGATTTCGTGGTTAATGTAGAAAACGGGGCTGGTTGTTGCTGTAAAATCACACTCTCTTTTAAAGCAAGTAAAATATTCTGTAAATTGTCATTTTCATCACTTCCTTAAATCTTCAAGTGGCTCAAGTTGCATGTTGTTTAGTATATTGAAATTCTGTGGAACACAGAGGAAAGGAAATGTTGGGGTATATCAAAAGACTCGTCCAGACTTCAGTACAGTGCGGCTGCTCTTTGATTCCTGTCACTCACTTTCATGTGCTTCAGTTGTTAGAGATCCTCAAAGTATTAAAGCTCATGCTGCCCTGAAGACCACTTGTTGGAAGCCTGCTGATCCTCTCCGGGTCTGAAATGGCCTCGGGAGGCTCTGAAAAGCCTGTCAATGTTCCGTCAGAGGGCTTATCCCTGTACTGATGCCACCAGGCTGCTGCTGGAGCCCTGCTCTTCGCAGAGATAGGAGGAGATGGTTGGTGTCCCACTGGAAATGTGTCTCATGCCTGTTAAGTTGCGTGGAGCATCGGCACAAAAGGTTTTCAGAGCTGAGAGCGCGATGGAAACCCAGAAGACACAGTGATCCCCACTAACACGCAGTGCTGAAGCCAGTGGGAATATATACTCACACATTCACATTTTCACACGACTGTTTTAGACCGTGTATAATGAGGTACTCAAAGTGACGATAAAAATATGTATATTTTATTATCAAGTCAGCTCAAAAACATTTTGGCCTCAAAGGGAAATTAATCATAATGAGTCTAAAAATGAGTGTGTATCCAAGTTGTATGCAAATGTCAGGGGATGCGGGAGGAAATTAGGTATTTTGTTTTTAAAACAAGTAAATAAACAAGTGTTTCAGAGAGACATTACGGTACAACACTTTTTCAAAAGCTATTGTAATGTATTTTCATACTCTACTTAATCTTGGGCACAACAGAAATGAATATCATGAATTATTATTGTTGGAAATCAGAAGCGTTGACTCATTTGAATGAACTTTATATTTAATTTACTTCTTTCCTTTAATTACGATTGATAGGTGTCCATATATGTAAAGTATTTTATAAACATATTAAATGTAATTTTCTAATATTTAATGTATCCTCTAAGATATTATACTCGGATGTCCAATAGCATTACTTCTATGTACATACATCAAGAGGCAACATGGTGATGTAAATTAAAAGATAAAAGATAATCATTGTGATCAAGGTAATATGTTAAAAATCCATATGTGTGAAGCTGCACGTTCTTAAATACTGATAAATGGAAATTGGGTGGGATTAAATTGTATTTTTAAGCCCTTTAAAAAAGGACTTAACATTGACATTATTGTATTTCACAACTGATTGTTTACTTGTATGTTTTTTATTTCATTTCTTTATGTTACCAAACGTCTACCGAATGTGTAACAACATGATTTTTTGACAACTTTTCCAGGTTATTTTTCTGTTAAGTACTTATTCAAACTAAATAATTTATCTAGCTTATTCTTTTATTTGCAGGATTAAGAATGTATGTGAAATCTGTGCTTGAAATTGACTGTAATGACGGATCTTTTGCAGAAATGTTATATCAACTCATAATTATAAATCCCCGACTGGTCCATCTTTCATACACAGAGGGTGTGGATCTCTCATTGCACTTGATTGCCATAGTTACTAAAACAACAATGATGATCGTCCCAAGGTCATGACCTTGTGTGACCCGGGTTCAGGGGGAGGTTGTCTGAGGTTTCCTGTGAATAATGGGTGGGAAATCTCCACTTCCCAGACCTCCCAGTAACCCTACAAAGTGGACGATTTACGAGGCCCATCGAGGACTCCCCTGATTGGCTTTATGACTGGACTTCCACACGGCTCCTCACTAATGTCACGGGGGGAAGTCTTCAGCTCTAAAACCCTGGCTGCCGAGTGCCTCAATGGCACTGGAGGAGAGTTGTTGAGTGAATTAATTAGTGTAAGAACAGTATGAAATATGAATAAGTTAGCGGTGCTGTCAGTGTGGTTTGCAGCACTGTGTGCATGTTGCAGCTTCATTATGTAGTGATGCACGGAGCTCCTGTAAACTTGTAAACTGAAATATACAGTGCTCGCTTGGATGAACAGCTGACTTTCACACTAATAGACACACTCACAGGCATGCACTGGCACTAGAGGAGACATGCATGGGTCACCTGGCAGGTCATGCCCCCCTACTGGTCAGCCCTGCTGTAAGACTGCATTGATTATGTGCTTGTCTGCAACCATACAGCCAAGCATGTGCATTTTAGGAACCGGACATGTGGGCACATGGGTTTTGTTTTTTTATATGTGTATGTGTGTACCACCAGGTTGCCAATGTCACAGGACTGACTTAGAATAGAATAGAATAGAATAGAATAGAATAGAATAGAATAGAATAGAATAGAATAGAATAAAAATACTTCATTAATCCCAGAGGGAAATTCATGATGGGATGTAGTGGCACAAACAATGTGTATTTAATAAGCATACATTTAAAGTGTGTACAAGTTGCATTGGAGACACTTGCATGTAAACAGTAAGGAGAAACTGATTGGAAGAAAACAGACTTTAGTCAAACGTGTTCGTGGGCAAGACACCGATTAACCCCCAGTGCAGATTGAGCACCTTGCTCACCTTTGAGACTACCGAAGCAGGTAGAACATGCTTTATAAATGAAGTTGATTCATTATTTTTCAGCATTCCTGTTTGTCTGTTATGCCCCAAACAATCAGGCTGGATAAGCTTTGAATGCAATTTTAGATCTGAATGTTTTTTAGGTTAAGGTAATATGATGAATTCAAAAATAATAAATCAATTGGCCATAATATTGAAACATGAATGTGATAAGTATGATAGAAGTTGATGATAAATACACATCCAGGAGAGATTAAGATAATGCTTTGTTGTCATTCCATACATTACAAGAATGAAATGTTTTTGCACAGGTTCAAAAACGAGGCTTTTAAAAGTGTCTAAAAGAAAAACAGAAACAGTAAAAGTATAAATATACAGTACACAGTAAAAAAGATATATAAACACAGTGTTTACTTTGAGGAGTAGTTTCAGACATCACTGTGTTTTTCGGGCTCAAACACAGATTAGCACAAGCTGACCTATGTTTTGTTTTGGTTTTCAAAAGTTACAGAGCAAGCATGTCATGAACGATCCTAATCAGGTGACAGCCGGCTGACCCCTCACCTGTATGTGTGATCAGCGACTCGCTGTGAGGAACAAATGGAACGTAGATTTGAACCAGAAGTGTCACAAAAAAAAGGCATCTTGTTAGTTACCCACTTTGTTATTGTGACTCTCATTGATAGTCGTGTCAGGCTTGGAATACAAATTAGGAGCATGTCTGCTAAAAAGTTACAACCTGGCCTGCAACATTTGCTTTTGTTGCCTTTGTTGTGAATGCAAACAGCAAAAACGTTGATGAAAAATGAAAATGAAATACATATTCACTATTAGAAAACACTTGAAACACTGAACCTACAGCTGCAGAGGTAAAGGGAATGAGAAACAGAACCTGGCAGATGACCGTGACAAACTGTGTGAGTGCCTGACTTGGAACTAATTTAATTGAATATTGCACATGCAATGATGATCCTCTATCTCATGTGTTTCTTATCTCATTTGTTGTTTTGATTTTTTTTTGTTTTTTTTGTTGTTGTTTTTTTTTGTTTTTGTTTGGGGAGGGGGGTGTTTAACAGTGAGAGTGCATTACGCTGGCCACAAGTGACCCACAAGTGCTTTAAATGAATACAGTGCTAATGGCTGTGAGAAGACACCCTGGGAGCAACCATGAAATATGTGCAAGGACCCGTGACCACTGAGATAATAGCCCCTGCCCAGATCACGGAGTCTCTGTCCACTCTCTCCTCCACTCCCTCTCAGGTTTGGAGTGGCTCGCGTCCAGGACAGATGGTAAGTTGAGGCCCTTGTATCTCATAGCAAAGCAGGAGGTAGGACAAAGCCTCATGGGTGATATATGGATGAACAAAATTTGCCATTCAACCAGTTTAACAGCATTTTTTTTTTTTTTATGTATTTAAATTACATAGATTAGGACAATAAAGAGATATAATGCAGTTCAGAAAAGACATGCCCATACTGTGCAAACTTTTATATCCGTTTATATTGTTTCTATGCCCTCCCAGTTTGACATGTTTTCGTTAATGACAAAAGAAACCACCTCTGTCTGGACCAGACTGGGTTATAGACTAGACACTGAATAGGAACTGCAGTAGGCAAGTGATGGCTATTTCCTGGCAGGGAGTTTTGTGCGGAGGATCTTTTTTGTGTGCATGTGTGTGTGTGTGTGTGTGTGTGTGTGTGTGTGTGTGTGTCCATGAGTTGAGCCACATCCAGGGCGGAAAGAAGAGAAGATGGGGGCAGCTCTAATTAAAGCCAAAGGAAGAGTGTCATCTGCTGTGAACTCACAACTAGGGGCCACAGCAAATCAATGGACAGCCAGCCCTGTCATCACCATCAACAGCTCCCGATCAGAGCAATTGGAGGGGAACAAAAAGGAATGAGAAAGACTCTACCAGGAAGCTCCTACCACCTGTGCCGAGCGAGAGAGAGCCGGGGCGAGCGAGAGAGACACAGACAGAAATGAGACGCAGATAGAGGGGAACAAAATTGTGACGCTATGGCTGGAGCTATTGTAAAACACCGGAGACTTATCGTTTCTTAGTTTAGGGCGAGCAATTTTGTCATCATCACCGAGGACATCTATTTAGATAAACAAAAGTGCAATTGTGCGAACATTGGCTGTGAACAGAACGATCTAATGACCTTTTAAAAAAAATATAGATTTTTCTGGCTTTTGCTGGCGGATCAAACTGCTGCATACAGTGAGTGCCAATGGTGAATGTTCCTGGCAAAAGAAAAAGTGTTCCTTGAGCTGATTTAGACTATTGAACCCTGTAAGTGGTATCAGTGCTCTCCTGTCTGTGTGAACTGTGCCTCTCGGCCAGCGAGCCGAGGGAGCGCTGGATCAGATTCTTACGCAAACACAAGCACATAAATGGCATGTTCTCATGGCATTAGCATTCCAAATGTTTTTCAAGACGAATGTGAATGCGACTATTTTTGTCTCATAAACCCGCACTCTCAGATAACTCCGTTTGAATAAATGAATTCTGACAAGGGGAATCTGCATACAAAAACACAGCAGGTTTGGAGGCAGCGGCTGGTCCACTGGCGAGGGCCTCTGAAGCTCTCTCTCTCAATCTCTTCATTCATTGCCCGCTCCTTATGGACTTATGGTTCTTTAAATGGCCGCCTTTGTTTATTCCCTCTTCACACAGGCGGTTAGTGAGGCGGGAAGGAACACGTCCACACATTAAATCCTCTGTGCTTGTGGTTGGCACCTGCACATCCTTTTACCTGCGAAATCCCACCCTTGATGTTCTTGATTTCTCAAGATATGTAGACGAGGCTGCAGCTCGAATTAATGCAAGAGACTGGAAAAAAGGGAGCACACTGAAATGAATCATATTCTCAATGTTTTTGTTTTTGTTTTTTTTTTTTTATCTGACAGATCTGACATTTGCAACCTACCTGTTTGTCCAGCGGGCCACATGAGGCCACTACTTAAAAAAAAAAAAAAAGATGTTGGTTTCACAGATTGTTTTAACTGTATTACAAAATGTAAGAGATAAATATCAAATGCTTCTTTAATTAATCACACTTGAAATATAGATAAACAGTTTGATGTTTTTCTTGATTCTGGAGCAATAATTCTTATACATGTTTATAATGGAAGTCACTTTTATTGGCCTCGAAGTAGTTACAATTATACTTTAATGTCCCACACATTGATGAAAGTTGCCCCTGAACACGATTTGAAACCGCTGATTTAATAACCTGCACTTAGAAAGTACAAGGCTTCAGATTGCTTTGCAATTGCTGTTATTATTATGATATGAGCAACCACTTTCAATAAATTAAATCTGTATCGAGAGATATTAGCTAATTAGTGAATAAACGTCTGTAACGTTTTTTTTTTACCAAACAATTCTGTATTGAAAATGGACGGTACATGACATCTGATATCACGTTATTGTATTTTTTCCAACATTTAATAATTATGACACTACAGTAATTATACATACACCTACAAAAGAAAAAAAATGAAGAAATATCTATAATTCTTCTAAGGTTTATTTCTATATGGAAGTATCTTAAAGCAACTTAAAAAGCAAAACAAGGATATAATTATCCAAAAGATGTAAAATATTTTTACGGCATATTTAGATAGATCTAATTCAGTAACAGTTTATTCAACACAAAGGCCACACTGATCAGGTCATCATGGTAATTTTATTGAATGTGCTTGTTGAGTTTTTTTTTTAATTTGTCTTGAAGAAATCGCTTATATGATGTATGTAAACTGCATACACAACATGTGTCAGTGTCTGTGGCTTGTACTTTTATCTATATGTCTTCCTTTTGTGATTTTATGTATTTTAGTAGCCTTACATGTGATGTGATCTCATCGGATTCATACTTTTCAGACAAAAGAAGCTATTTCAGGTCTCTTGAAACTTGCTGATTTTAATGAATACAACACCTCACAAATCAAAGTTCCTATTTCTTATTATATCACATCAGAAAGTTTTCTCAACACATTCTCATACCTTTGTGAAATTCACAATGCATGTCTTTGAATTGTGAGGTCTAAACTTTCCTTCGAAGCTCAGTGGTGACATATGTTTTCAGATTCTATAATTATGATTAAAATTGACTTTATTTTTGTTGTAATTGGAAGTTAATGAAAACACATTAATCTTAAACATTATTTGGTGTCTAATATCTTATCATAGAAATGCAGCCTGCTCTATCTGAATCATGTATTATATCGACTCCCACAGGAGAAATTGGAGCAGGACAGTAATTAAATGTATTAAACTTACCTGTTCAAGTGTGAATGTGAATGAAGCCCTAACTGTGTCGATAATGGCAGTCTTCCTGTCATGTAATTGATTTCAAGCTGGGGTTTTTTTTTTTTTCATCATAAAATGTTCCAAACAACGTGTGTGTGTTTTTTTTTTTTTTTTTATAGAGCTAATTGATATTGCAGTCCACATCATCATTTAATTGAAGTTACTCTGTTTACAGTAATCTATTATCTGTTGCTTAAACCTAGTAAAAGACTTGTATTCTCCTGCATGAACCTTACGTTATGAGCTCCTATTGGCACGCCGCTCACCAGAACATGTGGCATATAGAGCAGACGTTCAAAGCAGTGCCATCTCCATATGTTCTCCACGATAATCTTTTATCCTCCATCCTTGACTCTAGTTCACTCGCTTCCTCGCCTGTGGCAACAATTTTTATTTCTGCATCAATTAGCACAGTGATTAATACAACAAGCAAACAGTTTAGAGGTAATGGCACACAATTAACATCTTTCCCCAATCATAAAGGGTATGCTAAACATTCACACCACCAATCTCTCTGCCTGGAATAGAGATGTGTTTAGGCCCTAATTCATATGCTCTGGGATGGAAGTGGCGTGAGCCCGGCTTTGTGCCATGCCATCGCCACGTTAATCTAATTATAGATAGCTGAAAATGAGTCTTACAAATCAGTGTGACACCCATACCCTCCACCTCCCTACACACACACACACACACACACACACACACACACACACACACTTGAAGCCTCCACAGGTCTTTTACAATAATCATTAAATACGGTAATCAGCTCCCATTCAGTGCCTTCAAACATTTCCTGAGGATGTTGACTCTTTTCCGGAGCAGCTGATAGATAAAGAATCTGTTACAGCCTCTGGTATATTTTTTGCATTTCACAAATGTTACTTCACTTTGCAGGTTTACTGAAAGACCAGTGCAGATTGTCACTGTGATCTTTAATGGTTACTGCTGAGTCACTAAAACAGTGTTTCCAATGATCAAACAAAATACACATCGACATGTGGACCTGTTGTTTTTTTTTTTACAAGTTTCTGTATTATAACAAGAACGTAATAAAGTTGTTTTTTTAACCCTCTACTGGAATATTTGGTCATTTCTGCACTTCTTCCATTTTCATGCAGGTGGTAAGTTCAATCTCTAAAGAGAACCTGTTTTTCCCTCTCCAGGTGCTTTGGTTTCCTTCTCGCAGTCCAAAAACAGAAGCTCCAGTGTCTTCTGATCCTGACCTGGATGAAGCAGCATGGAAGATGGATGGATGGTAATTTATTTGTCACATCAGTCACTGTTTGATTGACTTCAAATGCCGCACAAAGGCGTGAAGTTTCAAAAGTAAAGTCAAAGTGGTGCAGAGGTTAGAGAGAATGACCACAGCTAAAGTCCAGGTTGATCTTTATCACTTTTCTTTGTTTCTTCCATCACTCAATAATTTGAAGGACACATTTTATACAAAACTCACTTTATACTGGTTTTCTAACAGTAATGTGTCCCCATAGCCTGTGTATGAGGTGAAGAAAGTGTTTCCTCTCCCTTGCTCCACTTTTCTGTGGTCATACAGAAGAATTAGATTTTCCCTTCATGACATCATGTGGGGAAATAAATCCCTCTGGTAATGGATATTCATTTTAATCTTCCCTCCAGGAGATAAAAACTTAAAAGATTATGCACTTAATAAATTCAGTATAATATGAAAAACCACAAGTTACCAGGAGCTAGCATTAGCTACTTGGCAGTAACTAGCAACACAGACGACTAAACTAACACTCAGAGATGAGATATACAATATTTTTAACCACTCTGAAATGTCCTGCTGCAACCGCAGTCTCAACTTATTCAGGAGCCTCTCTTGGGTCAGATTCTGCTTCAAACTGGTATTTTGATAAAACAGCACTTCTACACGCTATAGCGATAAATCCACAGTAAACATTAGCACGTGGTTCTGGAAAGCGAACTTCTCCAGGGTTGCCAGATCTGACTGTTTCCAGCGTAAGCGACGTAAAATCAGTCCAAATCTCAACCTCTGTAGGAACTTGTTAAAACAGTAAGTTTCCAATGCATAAAAAAGAACACATAAGACATAACAGGCTCCCCAGGAAGCACAGTAGGGTAGAAACCTACACAATCTGGCAACACTGATCATCTCAGAGTGGAGTGGAGTGGACAGAGAGAAGCAGAAATCATGACAAAGGTTGAATTTGAGAAAATACACTTTGATTTTAATGCTGTTGGACCTCTGACACACATGCGACATTGGTGAAAAACTGTATAATAAAGGTTTTTAAGTGACTCTAAATTTGAGGCTGTACTCCGTCTTGACCGGGAGTCAGCTGGGCCCAGGCTTTCAGATTAGTTTTGTGTGCTACAGTGAGCTGTTGTCTGCAGCTTGCTACAGTTGGATCAGGAGTGTGAAATCTACAACGTCCAGACAGTCTCATGGCTTCCGAGAACACGCCTCGTGACTGCCGCTGTTACATTTGCACACGTTCAGCACTTTCCTCACGCAAATATTTGTTTTGATATACTTCATGTCTGAAATAAAACAACTAGTTACATAAAATCAAAAATAATCTGCGTGAACAATCTCGTCACTGGAAAATGTTTATTGGTCAGACAATAACAAAGAATAGCAGCAGTTCAGGATAAAAAATATTTACAAGATTTCAGGTTTAAGCAGTGATGGCGTCGTGCTCTTTGAAGACGATGGTCTTGGGGTTGATTCCCACACTTTTGGTGGTGTTGTGCGTCTTGTAGATGCCGATGAGACGATCGGCGATCTCGAACATGTTGTTCCTCAGAGAGATAATGATGAACTGAGCGTTCTTTGTTTGCTCCTGTGGAAGATAAAGAGCAACATGTGTAAAAAGGGTTTGACTCAGCTGCTGCTCCAGATGTGCCGTCAAACTATAACCTTCAGAACTATACAAACATCAAACAGATGCAGTGGAGGTCAACAGCTAAATAAACACTTTATTTTAACTCGGCTCCCTGAAAATGACGGATTTTGCATTTAGCGTGGTCGAAGCAGGGAGGGGCATGTTCCAGATTTGATTGACATTTTCAGAGGCAAAAACATGTTTCTGTGGAAATGTATTTTTCACTCAATACTGAGAAACAGCAGATCAACACCAGCCAGCGGCTGAACTCACATAAATGTAACAGGCCACGATTGAGACGTTCTTGAAGTCCAGAGCTGCGTCGATCTCGTCCATGAAGTAGAGTGGCGTGGGTTTGTAGTGGTGCAGAGCGAACACCAGTGCCAGAGAGCTCAGCGTCTTCTCTCCTCCCGACAGGTTGAAGATCTTCTTCCAGCTTTTCTTTGGCGGCCGAACACTAGAAACACATTAGAAAGTCATGACAAGCCGGCAAGACAAGAGCTGTTTGTACATTCACAGATCGGTCAGCTATCCTGTCTTCTGTTAAAAACACTGAATGAGCTCCGCCCACCTGAACATGATCCCCTCAGAGAAGGGGTCCAAGCTGTCCACCAGCTCCAGCTCCGCGTCGCCGCCCAGCGTGAGCATCTGGTAGTTTTCCTTCAGCTTGTTGGTGATCATGTTGAATCCGGTCATGAACTCGTTGAGACGCTGCTTGCGGAGATCCTCGTAGCCACGCTTGAAGTTGTCTCTCTCAGTGGTGATCTCGTCCAGCTGGGCCACACGCTGCAGGTAAAGGTCCTCCTGTGAATGCACCAACCGCGTCTTAGCGTCACCGCAGCTCGCCAGAAAAAAACAGTTAAGCTGGCTGCAAAATTTGCCTGAAACATTTGCATGAAACATCATGCAACTGCTTTTTAAAGCCTGAACAAAGACAATATTAGCAGATCCGTGCCTATCCCCCGGTTGGATTTACCTTCTTCTTGTACTCGGCGATGGCGCCCAGGTTGGGCTTCATCTGAGAACACCGAGTCTCCAAAGTCATCATCTCGTTGACGATGACGTTGGGATCCGAGATCTTTTTGAGTTCGTCGGGAGTCAAAACGGCAAGTTTCTCTGCTGGCTTGTCCTCGATGGTATGAAGAGACAACTTGGTGGCCTGTACACATATTATAGCACATTTATTCGTTTACCAAAATATGAAACTTTCAAAAACATTTCTTAGAAGACGGTTTAAAGAAAGACATAAATACAAGATGGGACTTATACCAAATTATAAAAGAGGAGTAAAGCACGCCTGGCTGGTTTCTCTCTCACCCACCTCTTTCTGCCAGTGTTTGATCTTGTTGCTGTGTTCCACGATGGTGCTCTCGATCTGCTCGATGCGGAGCCGGACGTTGAGGGACTCCTCCTGCAGAGCGTGCTCCTCCTGCTGTAGGGCCTTGATCTCCTTCAGCACCCCCTCGTGCTGCTCCTGCACCTCGGGCAGCGCCGCCTGCAGCATGGGAAGCACCACAGGTATTAAATAACGATACAATGACTATTCCAAACGGTATTTCAGGTTCAGGGTTTGCATCTTTATTTAAAGTTTTTTTTGTTGTTGTTTGTTCGTGACAAAGTGAGGTAAAAAAACGCAGACCTCGGCCTCATGACACGTCTTCATGACCTCCCCGGCTTCGTCCTCCAGTTTCTTCAGTTGCTCTGTGAGCTCGACCATGGACTTCTCGTTCTCCTCCATCTCAGCCTGCACGCGGGCCACGCTCTCCTCACACTTCTTGAGGTTTCTGCATATAAACCACAACACACACACACAGGTCAGTGTGATACTTTTTAAAATGTGACGAGTGAAGATAAGGTCAGGATTAGTGACGGAGCAGCTGCTGTATGTTGTTCATACGGCGACGACTCCTCGGGATGGGATGAGCGTAACACGAGAAGCCTTGGAACTCCGTCCGCCTGCACGTTATGCGTTCAGGAACTCTACAGGTCAGGACACTTGCATTCTCAATTGGGGACCTCGCACACAAACCCTAACGTGCAACAATCTAAAGCGGTGGTCTGCAACGTTTTACACCGCCGTTGTGGTTGGCGCCCTCAACTCAAAGTGAGAAGGTTGTTGGTTCAAAGAGCTTATTTCTATGAAGAGTTTGCATGTTGATTGTGTGCACGTATAGAGGTTTTCTCCAGGGGATCCGGGTTCCTCTCAGTTTATAAACAGGGTCTAATAGGGGAGTTGCATGCTTCAGTTGACCTGGGATCAGATCAAGTGCCACAAAACGACAAGCTGGATAAAGTGGTTTAGAAGATAGAGGGGGTTTGTATGTATCAAATGGTTGAAACGTAAACATGTATGACCTGGACAGAAAGAGATGCATCTGAGCTGATCAAATATTAAAACACCCTTTTGTCAAAGTGTAACATTTATCCCTCAAACTACAATTTGAATGGCTGTATGCTGTGCAGTAATATATATATATAAAAAAATACTAAAGTGTTAGCACGGGGCTGGAGGAAGACAGGCTGCAGACTCCCCAACTGAACAGAGTAAGAATGCCCTCCAAACATAACACAAGGCCGTGTTACAGTGTGTACACTTAGACAACATCAGGTGACACAGATAACCGAGGAACAGGTTTCATTCACACTACTTTACATTTAAACCTGAAATAATGTTTCATGGTTCCTGGTGGAAAATTCAACCAATCTTTCAAACATTTTTACATGTGTACTATGAAAAACGCTCATGCTGGATTATTGCTTGACTTGTGTCCAGTATGTGAAAAAAATAAAAATAAAATCGGCAACAGTTCCTGCTGTCCGTGGGGCTCTGTGAGAGTGATGCTGTGACTTAAAGGCGCTCATAAATACTACTTGTTTAACAAGACTAACAGCAATCCCGGGACTGCAGCACTGAGGCCTTCACTCACACCGAGATGACACGACTCAACATAAAGCTCCCAGCAGGAAGGAACCACTGAGATGAGACACGCCGACACACAAACCTCCTGTGTCGCATTACTGCAGCATATTTTATGCAGCCAATGCTGGCTTTTAACCGTCTACAAACACAAGACCTTTTCCTGTTTTGCCTCTCAGTGTCTCTGGGGGATAGCACTACTGTCTTGTTAATAAACTGAGCGGTTCTTAAATGGTCAACAGCCAACAGCACTGTTTGGTTCCAGAAACTCGCTGAGCTTCAGATGAGTCCTAATGCTGCAGGTATAAGCTGTCACAACTTAGTGAGTGTGCCTGGAACTGAATGCTGTCATCCTGAAGGTTCATCAAACATGGACATTTATATTAAATTAGGGGTCCAGAGCATTGACAACTGCTGGCGTTTTTCATCAAATTCCATCTCATGAGACACAATTTTTGTTACGTGAATCACAAAAATAACAAGAATCAGGACATAAATCAATACAAGAATAACTATTTCAATGAAATATATCAGTTCAAATATCTCTGACCATCTTCAGGTGATTCACATCCACTGGATGATCCAAACTACAAACCATTGGAGCAATGCACATTTTCTTTTGGATTAATTGTTCTTTTCCCATTTCAAAAGCAACAGTGTGTCTGAAGACAAACATCCACAAACTCGCAGTAAACAAGATAAGACTTGTGTTTGAACCACAACAAAAGATCTTATTACAATCGCTCATTTTTTTTTTTTTTTTTTTTTTTAAATTTATTTTTGAGACGGTTAACATTTCTGCCTTGTAAGACATTACTGAAATAAGTAACTTCCTATCAAAGACCACCATCTTCATTACTCAGTTGTACCCCACCTGATTGATCTGACCAGAACGGGTTAAAGATGAATCATTTCCTCACCGGTCAGCTGTCTTTATGGCCACCTGAGCCTTGGTGATGGTGGAGGAGCAGTCGTCTAGCGCCTTGTTGATGTTGTCCAGTTTGTCCTGCTGAGCCTTCAGCTTGTGACTGTTTATGTCCACGATCAGGTTGTGGAGCCTTTTCACCTCATTTTCCACCTTCCCGGCTTTACTGGACGCAGCCTCGTAGTCTGATTGAGAGATGAGAGCAAAGACATTTCAGTATCTTATAATGAAGAACTCAGGGGGGAATAAAAGATTTTTAGAATTACCATCATTACCACAGTACAACATGAATCTAAGCTATTTAAAAAAAAAAAAAAATCCTCTAACCATTTAGAGGAGGCTCATACCTTTTTTGAAAGCCTCCAGACTCTTCTCCATCTGTTTCTGTTTGGCCTTGTCTGGGGCAGCTGCCAGCACATTGGCTTCAAGTTCCTTCATCTGAACTTTCAAGTGAGTCTCCTGGTCAGCCATACTCTGACAAAACAAAAAACAAAAACAACCTAAATAACAGAAACTCACAATGCACAAAAAGTCCCTGACCAGTGAGAGGCGCCACATTTTAGCTCTACCTATGAATTGAAAAGGCCCATTGTTTGAAAGGCCGCGTGCCAGTAAACCTAGAGCCACAGAAACGCTGTGCATGAGAACAACGTACGGTCATGCTCTTGGTGTATTTTTCCAAGGTGTTCTTCATGTCCCGAAGCTGTGGGCGCAGGCGCTGGACGCTCTCCTCCAGCTGCAGCTTTTTCTCTTGGCAGTCCTGCAGCTTCGACACCTTTTCGTTCAGCTTGCTCTCCATCTGGTCAAGCTGCAGGAAAAAAAAACAAAAAAAAAACACACGGAAACCATCATGTTTTGTACGGTAACGGCCTGCTGTGATGACGAATTCAGAAAGCTGCTCAGAACCGCTTCCTGGAGAAGATTAAAAGCTCACAGCAAGAATAACATGTATACCTTTGGATCATTTATTGGAGGATTTTCACTGTCAAAGGACGTATTGCTGTAATTTGAAAGGTTGTCTATGTGTATGTGCTTCGGCTTTGAATCAAAGAGGTTTAATAAACTTGCTCTATTTCCTATAGATATGTCTGAATACATTTCATTTAAGCCATCCTTTAAAACTGATATAAGTTTATTTTTATGTTGCAGTTGTATCTGTGCATGTGGTTGTAATACAATATTTACAGGGTGTTTGACTATTTTCTGAGATTACATCAAAAGGAGCGAGAGAGTTTGCAGGGGATTTGTGGTGCAATGAACATTATTTAATAGACCTCGTTTCCAATACCATTACTGCTGTTGCTGCATTCATGACTAGAGCGTCCTGCAGATTGTGTAATACTTTAAGTTTATTACCAGCGACGCTGTGCAATATGACTCTCATAAACTTGGTATGTCATATTTTTTCTGCATTCCTATTTTGTAAAAGTGTTATTTGAATGATGATTATAGTTAGGGGTTAGTTAAGGTTGTGTGTGTGTGTGTGTGTGTGTGTGTGTGTGTGTGTGTGTGTGTGTGTGTGTGTGTGTGTGTGTGTGTGTGTGTGTGTGTGTGTGTGTGCGTGTGTGTTCTACATAAATGTTTATGCGCTCTTTGTTCGAGCATTGACTA
>OMNM01039459.1:1947-17012 GCA_900302745.1 Parablennius parvicornis | reverse complement strand
GTCCACCAACCCCCATACATACATAATATGTCAGGCACTCACGCACATCTGTGCGCACTCTCTAACTCACCTGCCCACAGACACACACACACGCACACACACACACTCACATACAAAGATACAGTCACACAAACACACACACACACACCTACACAAGCATCTGTGACGCATGCTGTTCACAAGGCAGATGTGTCCCTGATCACCTCGGCAAGTGGTGGTGAAAGCACTTCTGATTACCCGAAATGCATGTTGTGCGTGGGTTTCCTCCACGTACTCCAGTTCAAAAACATGCATGTGAGGTTAGTTGGTGACATATGAGCTTAATGTCAATTGCCCCTAAATGTGTGTGTGTGTGTGTGTGTGTGTGTGTGTGTGTGTATGGTCGTCTGTCTCTCTATGTCTGTCCTGTGATGGATTGGAGACCTGTCCAGGTTTAGCTGGGATTGGCTCTAGGGCCCTGCTATTCAGAAGGGGATATAAGTGGAATAAAAGATGAATGGATGGACTATGAAGGACTGGCAAAATGATTGTAAATGTCATTCTGTTTTTGGTATTGCACTCCAAAACATGAATCCTCATATAGAATATATATTACTGCGAAAGTGTCAAGCAACTATCCACAATTTGTGTGTGTGCATGCGTGCGTGTGTGTCAAGTTCACATGTGATGGTAGACACATATTTGATTACCAAAGTCTTGTGTAGATCTGAGAGCAGATGATTTAATTCACAAAAGTGAACACCAACACTGAAACCATAGGGATAAGGACAAATAAAGAGCCAGCAAAGAGCCATTATCTGAAGGCCATTGCCTCCTGGGTAGTTTGTAAGGTTTAAGGGGGTCAGGTTGAACATTATAGACATGGTGAATAGAGTAAGTCTTTATTCTATTCAATTAAACAAGGAAGTGAGACTTGAAGAGGTACTGTGATATTGAACGAGAGCAGAGGTGATGTGCTGCTCTGGCTGAGTGTGGATATGAAGCTTTGCTTGGAATCAAAAGATTAGTAAAGCTACCTTTCATAAACCCAACACCTGACAGGGCTGTCCCTTCTCTCTCCTTTTTTTTTCAGTGTGTTCACAGAAATTCAGTGTTGCCTGTAATTTAACTGGAAGATTCATGCAGCCTCTTGACATTAGTATGGAGTTATCCATCAGTTATTAAGCTGGCTGTGAAAAATCATACATATATGTCCTTTAGCACTGGATGAAAGCGCATTTAGAAAGTATTTTCAACAAAGTTGTTATTACGTGGTTTATCCACTGGTAATGAAATAAAAATCCAAAAATGGTTGAATTATCTCACTTTTTTTTTTGTCTAAATAGCAAACAAAAGTGGAAAAAAATTTATAATTGTTAATTTACTATTATTGGCTATTCTAATATGTAACTTTAACCATCTGTTACAATTTGAAGATAAAAAAAAAACACATAACTAAAACAAACTGCTTCAGAAAGGCTGGACTTTATTACTACATGGGGTGAAAATCTCTTTACAACTTTCCTTTGAGCACAACAAGGACATTTGAAACTGACGAGAACACACACACACACAAGCACAAATACACACACACTCTATCACTTCTTAGAATTAAATAACAGTTGTTGAATAAAATTCAGCATTTATATTTAAGATTCTTCTGAACAAATTTCAAACAATTTCTTCAGTCAATCACCTTGGAAGGTTGACGTTGTCTTCAAAGTAGAGGCGCATCTTAAAAATTAGAATGCGATGAAATGTATTTCAATTATCCATTTTTACTCTGAAATGTCCACATAGTTTAGATTTCCTCCACATAAACTTAAAGACTTGAAAGCCACCAAAATAAAATGTTCTCTTGATAGAAATGAGTGAAATGAGTGATATGCTGAGACTTTTTTTGTTTTTTTTGGGGGGGGGGAGGTAGATATATTTGTATGTTAGAGTGCAATGGGCATTGTAGTTCATGAAGGCAGACGCTAAATGCAGCTAAACATTAAGAAAATGTCGTTGACACTCTTATTTGTAAAAATCTCAGCAGAGTGGATCGTATCTCATTTGTATACAGCCCATACACGATCGGATTCAAAAGTGGTGGTACAAGAAAAATGAGCATGCCCATGATCTTCTGCAGGTCAGCAGAGACATTCTTGAACCTGTGAGATAAAATAGTGAAGGTTGCCACAACCTCAAATATGAGCAGAATAAGTAACTGAGCCACGCACGTGTTGACAGCTTTTGTCTTTGTCTCAGATTTACTTGTCCCCAGACACGTGATGAGGATTTTAACATAAGAGAAGACCTGGACAGACACGCTGATCGCCTGCATGACGGCTGTGTTGAACAGTCCTACGATGTTATTGAGTGCTGTGTTTCCGCAGGTGAGCTTCAGGAGCGACGGGTTATCACAGAACACATTCATGATAACAGATGTGCACCTGGGAAGCCTTGCCTGCAACGAGAACAACAAAACAACCAAGACAAGGTCCACACCCCAGACTAGAGAGATTATACAGATGATAACTCTCGGGGTCATAACAGCGCTGTATCGTAGCGGCATGCAGATGGCAACATATCGATCGAAGGACATGGCTGCAAGAATAAACAGAACCCCCCCTCCGTACATGTGGAGGAGGAAGGCTTGTAAAACGCAGAGAGGATGGTAGACCCCATGCGTCTCTGTGACGATGTCTGAGAGCACTTTTGGCAGCATGGCAGTGATTCCTATCAGGTCATTAAGAGGGAGACTGAACAGGATGAAATACATGGGCTTGTGGAGGTTCCGCTTCAGAATGATGAGACTCAGCAGAGTCAGGTTGCAGGAGATGGCGAAAAAATAAATAGCGATACCAAAAAAGAATATGGGAAACTTTCCTCCAGGTGGAATAAAAAAAGGATCCAGGCTTAACTCGGATATGATGGCAAAAGATGAATTTTCCATTATTTGAAAAAGAAATTAGTGCGAGAAGCGACAATCATGAAAATTCATTTTCAGAAATTCAACAGGTGGAGCAATATCAACACATTACATATCGGAGTAGAACTGAGTACTGCTCTGCGTGGGCTCCTTTATTTTAGGTCGCCATCACTTGCTTTCGTCATTTGCTGCCTTAGGGATTATCACTTCCTGTTTTTTTTCAGTCCATCTATTCAATTTCAATGTACATGACCTTTATCCAGAACGTGATTGCAGGATTTTTGAGCTGGCCCCGACCAACACAACATGTAAAAAACATGTTTTTGGTTGTTGGGAGGAAGACGCAGTACTCATAGAAACTGCATGCAATACACAGGGAGAATATGCAAACTCCACATAGAAAAGTCCCATCTGAACTGAATAAAAACAAACTTTTTTTGTACAGTGAATGTGTTAACCACATCATTGTGCAACCTGCAGTCTATAATTAATTCAAAAAAATAGAACCATGTCTTCAAATGTTTTTTCTCAGATTGCTGAATGAGATTTAACATTTTACCCCTTCATCCAATCCAATCCAACTTTACTTTAGTTATTTTAGAAAAAAGAGACCAAACCCCCCCTCCACATTAATAATATGGTTACTTGCTTTCACAGAAAAGTGACCGCAAAAGTTACCGAAACATATAAAAGTCCTGATCAACCAAATGATGTGCAAACATACGTCAAACATATGTCAGACATACAACACACAGGCCAAAGTCACTATGTCATAAAAAATGAAGTGACAACTAACTACAAACTGACAAGCTCGCTGCTCTCTTGTCTTGAAATCCATAAGATCTGAGAATTCATACTGTGAAGATGAGTTGGTGAGAACATGCAAATGGAAAGCAATGAGGCTTTTTGTGCTTCTCCGTGGCAAGTTGGATTTTTCATTTAAAAAGAATGTTATGGTTTCATATAAAAGGAATATTATGGTGTCTATTCGGTGTACATACCATTTCTTTACATGGAGTTTTCTCCATTGGGTGCCAGGCACGGAGGCTTACTCACACATGAATGGGAAGAAGCCCCGGGGTCGGCCCAGGACTCGCTAGAGAGTGGATGTTTCTTTACAGAAATAAAGGATGGAAATTCTCATTGAGTTTTCTTTTTTTATCGACAATTTTACAGCCTCAACTGAAATCAAACGAAAATCTGCACTGAAATGCCTTTGTCACGTCTGATCTATGATATACAAGTACTATTGTTGCTATATTTGTAAAAGCTCTCTTTTATCATAATTAATTTACTTTGACTGTTTTGCAAACAAACTCAATCATCACATTTCTTTTGGATTTTAAGTTGATTATATTACAGCAATCCTATTTTCTCACATCACGTTGTGCTTTGTCTACACATCTATTCATCCATCCATCCATCCATCCATCCACCATCCATCTATTTACCCATTCATATTTGGTGTAGGCAATAAAACAATACATTTAAAATATAGTATAAAATAGAATAGTATACTATGTGCAAGCAAAGTGTTATGAATATTATTACATATTGTTTATATTAGAAAACACAGTAAGTAGCAGAAGACAGAACTTTGAGAATTATTGGCAAAAGCAGGAGTGAATTAAAGAAAATGTTTTATATTGTTATTCATCTAAATTAGTTTTTAAGTTTAAAGATATATTTCTCCAAGTCACCATATTTTAACGGTGACGTTCTTACATTGCTTTGATACTATTAATGCAGTATTCATATAAATAGATACGTACTAGTATAAAAGCAGTAAGTTTTGCTATGTTGATATATTTTGCAGGTTGTCATCTAAACGGCAACAGTGTGATGTGACAGCATGTATCTCAGAATGTCAGAATTACATCAGAAGCTTTGTCAAAACACATTTAATAATGAACTCCTTTGAGATATGATCACGCAATGTTATTAACTGTGTCACGCTTTAATTAATCCCCGGATGGATGGTAAACCTCCAGTTGATAATGAGATACTGTTTGATAACACTCATGGGAATCAGTTGTTTATAAGTTGTTGCGTAAGTTTTTGTAGTTGAGCCGCAAACTTGAAAATACTTTTTTTTTTTTTTTTCCTGCCATTGGACATGTTATTAAGGGTTTTAAGGTTCTATTAACATCTTACATTTATGTTCAATGACATTCTTTTCTTAAATACGTTTGTTTCATGATTTTTCTGTTACATGATTGATATGATCATTTTCATATTGTATTGCATCATTATGGAATGTATCTATTATAACTGCATTATTTTGAAATTAAGCTTTTCCAAAAAAAAAAAGAAAAAAATTCTCTGTCGAGAAAAGCAAATTGAAACTGAAGTGGTCAAGTCAGACCACTGGGAAGTTTCACGCAGAGGGGCACTGTGGGTAATGATGACTAATAGTATTAACCCTGAGAAATGGACAAGATGGACCCTTGAGCCACTTTGACAATTAATTTTAGCCTCCTAATTACTCTGTGTGCTCTCTCTCACCTTTCACTTGGCCTTCAGCCAGGTCTCCCTTGATTTGTCTCAAGGTACTCTCTGGAAAAGTAGAATAAAAGCAATATCACAATATCCCCAATATGCCCACACCTACTGTTTGTAGCTATATGTTCTTTTCATGTTTCCATAATTATTTATTTGTTTTGAAAATATTTCAATGATCAGTTTTCTGCATATTTGTAACAGTCATTTAATAAGGCTTAAAGTCTCAAACTATGAGTCTGCATATCTTTTTGCAGTCATATGCGGCTTCATAGGATGTATCAAATTCAGTCATTTGCAGGCACAGTCATGCACACATTGACATCACATTTTACGGTTGGTTTTCAGACCGTTGTCATGACGGCCACACACAGACTCGCACAGTTCCAGTAGAGTAGAGTAGCTGGAACATGCTAGTACATTGCAATCCCTTACAAAGGGTCAGTTGGTAGAGCGGCTGTCTCCCAATTGGAAGGTTGCAAGTTTGATTCCCATCTCTCCCTGCCTACATTAACATAACATGAAAGTTTATCATACACTGATTATTTGTTTAATTGCATGAAGATTCACAAATTCACAAGCTGTTGCAAGTTTGAATGTGCATCAGATGTATTACTTTATTATCATCAAGCTGTCCAGCGGTCCAAATGATCCTGGGTGAAAACTATCACATTCTGCAAATCATAGAAGCAAAGTCCATAAGTGACCACGCAAATAACAACTTTTTTTTTTTTTAAATCAATAACATTTTGTTTCCCTATGTTATAAACCCAAACAAAAACAAGCCTGAACTCAACTAAGCAGATAGGACATGTTTTACTTGCATGAATACAAACTGAAGTGAGGATAAGGACCCCAAGAGTTGTTCAGGAGCATCTTTTTTATATAGATATATAGATATATTTTTAGAATTTGTAGGTGAAAGCACACAAATACAGTTATATTTCAGTGAAAATATTTAGAACTTACTACTACTGAAGACCTGAGACAATGTTACTGATGCACCATTGCACTGTTCTCCAAATAATTTGAACTTCTGTTGAGCGTTTGGGAGTCACGTCACGCTCACAATTTTATTGTGAATAAACCATTTTTTTATGTTCTGTTTGTAAATTAAACAAGAACTTTCAGTCTGCTTCTGATAAAATGTTTAATTGCTCAATCATGAGCTTCTGTTTCACTATAATAAAGCCAATGAGCTACATTGACTTTACACATTCTTCAGGATCATTATGCATATTATCTACAAACAATGAAAATATCAATGTTGAACTGTACTAAACATAAACCAGAAAAACAGAGCGCAAGGATATATCTTATATTGATTTAATTGGAAGGTTGTCTTTTTGTTTTTTTGTTACGTTCAAAGTGAAGCATTACCACCATTTATACATTTGGGAATTAACAGGAAGAACATTGATTCGATCGTAAATGTTGTTCACTCTGGAAATAAAAGCAGTCGCGGTCTTGAAGTTGATTTGGGATCCATCCTCCTCCTGGAAGGTATTCCCTCGCACACTTCAACACGCACTCATTCAATTTCACAGTGCCATTATAGTTCAACAGTTTTACTATCATATGAAAATATCTGCATGTCCATGAATCTATTCATAAATGAGTAATAAAATAAAAACAAAATTGCTTGTGAACAAGAAGTTATTTTTATTGAAGGATAGAAAAGTAGCAACTGAAAGACAGAGAAATATATATTTAGTTTTGTCTTGTTCATGTGACTAAATTCTTAGTAATTTGTTTTCTTTGAGCATATTTCTAATGCATTTGTTTTTTTTCTTTTTCAGGTTCTCTATCAAATTTAGCATGATGGAAAAAAATGACACTATTTCAGGTGACATCCTGGAGATCCAAGGCTTTGACATCTCCCCAAAGTTTGTCTACCCTCTCTTTTTCTTGCTCCTGTTTGTTTACTTGTCTCTGCTCTTTTCCAACATCGCAGTCCTGGTGCTCATCATCACTGAGAAGAGTTTGCACCAGCCGATGTACATTCTCTTCTGCAACTTGTCCGTCAACGATCTGATCGGTAACACGGTGCTGCTGCCTCAGCTGATGGCTCACATCCTCTCCACGGAGAGGTTCATCACCTACAATCAGTGTGTGGTCCAAGCTTTTTACAGCCACACCTTTGGATCGGCGTCGCACATGATCCTTGTCATCATGGCGATCGACAGATACGTGGCGATTTGTCACCCCTTGAGGTACAGCTCCATCATGACCAACAGGACTGTGGTTGTACTGTCAGTGATTGCCTGGGGATTGTCTTTGGTCCTGGTGTCCGTTCTGATAGGCCTGACAGTGAGGCTGTCCCGCTGTCGGTCGCTTGTACAAAATGCCTACTGTGACAACGCATCGCTGTTCAAGCTGTCCTGCGACGACGTGTCCATCAACAATATCTACGGTCTTTTTTTCACCGTGCTGCTGTTCTCTTGCTCCATTGGAGGCATAGCAGCCACCTACTTTCGAATAGCTATCATCTGTTGGATCAAGAAAAACAAAGAGTTGAATAACAGAGCGCTGCAGACCTGTGCAAGCCACCTCGTTCTTTATCTCATCATGCTCTGGTCCGGGTTTCTAACAATCATATTGCACCGCTTCCCAAAATATCCAGACTTAAGGAAGATTGCATACATTTTATTCCATGTTGTCCCTGCTAATTTAAACCCAATTATTTATGGGATGCAGACGAGATCATTACGGGATAAAATTATACAAATACTGCAAAGAAAAGTTATCCCAAAGTAATACTGTTTATCCTTTGGTGACGAAGGCCCCCAAAAATGAGTTATGTTGTCTACAACTCTTCACATTTGATCTGAAGACGTGAATGCAGAGCAGTTCAGTTACACAAATGCCCAATTCCGCTTGCTCATGTATTCATCGTACATTTGCAAATACAGATGCTTTTTAATATGAAGTGTGACAGCATAAAACAGGACTGTATTTCTTGAACTGTCTTATATAAACAACCTCAGGTCTAAGAAAAGCTACCTGCTCCTGTGTTCTGTTGTCATCTCAAATGAGTGAAAAATCAATACACTTACAGCAAAATGCTCTGATATGTATCACGGAATGCAAATGGGGTGTGTGTGTGTGTGTGTGTGTGTGTGTGTGTGTGTGTGTATGTGTATGTGTATATATATATATTTATGATGTCATGTTTGTCATCAGTGAAACACTAGATACAAAAAGTCTGAACTCATTCATTTAACATTAATAATAATAATAATAATGCATACATTCATACATACATATATACAAAGATACATTTAATTTCTAACACTGTTTTCATTACAGAATGTTCTACAAGCACATTAAAAAGATGCAACATTATGCATTGTTTGTATTGTATAGGCATGGAACAATACCAAGCTACATTTTTAAATACAGAAAGTCTAAAACATCTACTATTGAGAGCTGGTTGCCTTTAATCTTGCTGTTAATATGAATGTATTTGAATCCATATACAGTATATGATTTAATTTTCTACTTATTTTGATCCTGTTCAATTTTCTTACAGTCAAGATGAGCTGGCATCCCCGTCTGGAATAACAATAATTGATAAAACATTTGTGTTGTTATTACCATAATAATCCATCAGTAGTTTTCATTTCAGTTTCCATTGAAGAACGTTTTATCTGCTCTGCTGTTTGGCTCAAACTACTACTACTGCACATGAATGAACAGATGAAAACTATCTAATACTGTATGAAATTGTGTAAATCTGACTTCTGTCTTTTTTCTGATGATGAGAGATAAAGTACAATTGTGATCCCAGATCACAATTATTTACTCAGTGTTTCCAGCAATAAACATCAACTCAGCACAGAAACAGATGAAGCAGGCCTGATGCTTTGGATAAGCTCTCCATCATATCACACATAAACTGACCACTTTTCTTAATATGACTGTGTATTTTACAGCACATTTATCATATATATATATATATATATGCCCATTTCCGGTGATAAAGCACTCAGTACCTTCTCCTTATGGGTCATGATTAAAGAGGGACATCCCATTTCACAACAGAAAAACCGAGGATAACACTCATTGAAGAACATGTGAAGCAGATGGCTCCAGTCCAAAGGATTAAACCGATTACTCTGCTTTGTTGTTTACTCTTTTATTTATTCTGTTCACATTTTTGCCTGCTTGTATCTACACATCTTTAAATATTATCTGGAACATAAAATCATGAGCAATATACTATATGCTCACCAATTACTCCATTTCATTCATTTCTTTGGGAGTTATGAGGAATTTGAGGCATATATGCTGCGGCAAACAGATTTAAAGTAATATACAATCAACTGTCAACCTTTATTTTGGTACAGAAACACATTGAGGTAGAGTCCTTATTTACAATACAGGAGAGTTCAAAGGAGAAAATGTAAATCAAAAGTCATTACACTATTTTTTTTTCTCCAAGTCTTTCATTCTGGCAGAAGTGGAAGAAAAACAGGTGAAAAATAACTGTACTAGTCAACTCTTGAAAACACGCAAACAATGACATGGCCAGTTAGTGCCTAATGAATACTTTATTAACTGATCCCTCTTCTATGTACACTATCCGACTGTCACCAGAACCATCATCTGAGCAGCTCTACAGTTAAATAGCTTTCCCCATGATGAGAAGGCTCATTAAAAAGACCATTATAAAAAATATCCACATGAAGAACCGGTCCAAAACTTTGGCCACCTTTTTCCACTCTCCAGTCCTTTTCTGCGTGGCTCTCTGATCTCGGTAACAGTTGGCTATGTACTCGATGTTACGCAGCAGCAACCTCTCAGTGCTCGGGGTGCTGCAGGTGAGCTCGGCCTCTTTCCTCTCACCGTCGCTCTCTCCTCCTTTTCTGCATCTCCTCGGACCCCCGGAATTTTCGCAGTCCATGCTCATAAAGGCGCCGTTCTTCCAAGAGCTGTAGTGGCTGGTGGGATTCTTCCCTATGGAGCCAATCGGACTCATGATCTGATCCGTCTCTTCTCTCCCCTCCGTTGAGCCCACTGTCTCTTGTCCTCGCTCCGTTTTCAATACGCATTGGTCTCGGCTCAACCCCGCCTGACCGTTCATTGTGCAGTTTGTGTTTGTAACCGGTGGAGGCTCCTGTTTCTCAGGCTGTGGTGACAAGCAGTTCTCCCCAACTTCATACACAAAGCACATCCTGGCCATGTACTGCAGAATGACTTTCTTAGCCCACTTAGGAACGGGCTTGGCGTCGGGCCCACAGTGGTGTATGTTCATGATGAAGATAGTCAAAGCAGTGGACGCCGTGATCATGGTCATTGTCGCAATATAATATTTTCCTTTGGGAAATAAAATAGAGTTAACATACCTACATTATACCGGTAGTCTCAAATTTTGGATATGAAGTTAGTTCACTGGTCTTACCAATCAGTGGTACATTTTCAGAGGGTGGCATGATCTCTGCAACCAGCAGCTGAAAGACAGTGAGAGCCAGCATCACAGTGACACCCAAAGAAACTTTTTCTCCAGAGTCAGCAGGCAGGTAGAAGCCCAATGGAGCCAGAAAAGAGATCATAACACAAGGTATGAGCAGATTGAAAACATAAAAAGAAGCTTTTCTTTTAAGTTTCAGCGTGTAGGTCACGTCTGGGTAAGGATCGGCGCAGCACCCATAGAGAATAACGTTTCTCTTGGCCGGCATCCCGAGCACCTCCCACTCCACATTTTCCACGAGGTCAGCCAGGTCTGCACTCTCCATGGCATTCAGGATGTCAAGCTGGTTACCGCTGTAGGTCCAGGAGCCGTAAGTGAACCTGCACTGCTGAGCGTCAAAGGGGAAGAAGGACACGTCCACTTTGCAAGAGCTCTTGGTGATCGCCGGGGAGTCCCACATGATCTGGCCGTCGTGTCGGATCACCACATTGGTGTCCATAGGGCCAGTGAAATGATCGTCTGCACTAAAAAAAAAAAAAAAAAACAGAGAAAATTCATCTGGAAAAAGAAAGTAGAGCATCTCCGTGCCCATTCACAGCAAGTACAAAGACATATTTTGTTGATTCACGAAAAAAAAAAAAAAAAAAAATGATCAGGATAAAATGGCACAAGTACCTGCTGAGGAGCGAGTCAACATCCTGTGGAAAGTTGTACACATTTCTCAGCATTGTTTCTGCTTTTTTCTGTTTTCAGTAATGCAACAGGGCCATATTTTTATATTTTGTTGTTATGTTCGTTGTTGGGTTTTTATCGCTAGCCGGTAAGATTTTGTGCACATACAAAAGGAAGATAATGCAAACTACTGACAAAAAGAATTTAGTTAGAAATGTGATCTTCTTGTGATTTTCTGGGTTACATTACTGAGGTATATAGAGCAGACAGAGGACTGGACAGTCCTATCAATATCTCATCGAGGGCTGTTCAGCTTGTGCCACATATACTGATCAAATACAGCAGAATGGAGTAATAAATTCTTTGATTAACCCAATACCAGTCCGACCTACTTGTTATATAGGACTATGTCAGGTCTCCATACATAACTACTAGGTATGCGGATGGTATCGAGTCCATCGTAATCATCTTTATTCCATTTGAGGTGTGCGTCAACCCACACTTGCCGTATCCATAAATATGCAGTCAAAATCTGATTTCGCTCATCCTGTGAAATAATGACAATTATAAACACGCCATGACAACAACAGAGACCACACTGAAAAACAAACACGAGTAAGAATAAACATGTGTGGGGGATCCGCACTCATATGGACACGTGCGGCGCTTGGCTTGTGTGCAATGTGGTGTTTTACCATGTCGATGATTTGTGACAGAGTGACCTGCAGTGTCACATTCAGGATGTTCTTTGTGTCCTCTACAGGCCGCAGTGCGCTGCTGTAATTTGTGAACAGATCATTCAGGAGCTTCTGAGCGAACTTCCCATGAGCACAGTGACAGCCTGTATCAGGGAGAGAAACACCTCAGAGTTCGGACGAGGAGCAGATTCATTGTGTCCTGGAATTTGTATTACAATTATTTCTGTATGTGTTTCACTGTGAAATACGTAAAGCTGAAATACAAAATAAATTATGTGATAACTGGCAATACTAACAATACTATTTGTTTTCATTTGGTACCACATAAACGTTGAGTTAAAATACCTTCACCAACAAAGGTAAGATGAAACAATAATTTCACAAACTGAATGACTAAAAATATACAGTATGTTTCATTAATTGATTTAAATATCCAAAACAGATGTTCATTGGACCCTTAATTTAGATCATTTCTGGCCATTTGCCTTAAAAAAAAACCCTCCTGCACTGGCTGGCTGTCAAACAGAGCTCTGCCTTGTTAAAACTGGTCCGACAGGCTCTGAAAGGTTTATTCCAAAAATACATTTAAAATCTTCTACTTTGTTATGAACCATCCAGACCTCTGCAGTCATCTGGGTATAATCAGCTTATTGTCCTCGAAGTCACATCCAACCATGGGAATGCTACTTTCAGCTTTTATGCACCAAATGTTTAAAACAAGCTTCCAGGAAACTGCTGGACCAGTTGGACTTATTTTCTTCAAACAGGGTGGAGGACCTTTGTGTTTGCTGTGTCTTTTTCTGAAAGCCGTCATTCATTTCATGTCGAACAGTATCTCATGCCCCATCACTCCATCATGTTTTTATTTTCTGCCTATTTGAATGCTTTGATATTCTACTCAATGTATTCACTGTTGTGTAGAGGTATTTGAATTGTGATGCAAACATATTTTTATTGCCTTGTCTTTTTAGGAAATAGTCCCTGCTTAGCTGGATTGTCAAGTTTTTTTTGTTTGTTTGTTTGTTTGTTTTTTTTATGTCCAGAGTTTGCAGTACTTTGATCTTATTTGAAAATCAATGAAATATGAATCAATTGTATTGCCTCTATCCGGAGGTGTCTCATTCAATCCAGTGATGGCAGAGATGTAGGGCAAAGAAAGAAGCACATGCCTGCAGTTCCAGTGTACCATGATCGGTAGGTAGACTTTAACTAGAACATGACCTTCTTATGTATAAAAGTATTATTTCTATGTTAGATGAATAGAAGGAGTCCGTTGTTTGCAAAGGTACCCAGAACAGCATGACGTGTGAGATACCAAATACCAATACGGGAAAAGCGCAAAGTAAAGTAGATCCACTGAAAAGGATGAGAAAGTGTGAGAGAGAATGTAAGATTTTAAAGTATTTCATAGCCTTTTTTCATTTAAGATTCTTCAATGATTGTTTTAATGTATTTCTTTTCTTTCTTCGTAAAGCACTGTGAATTGCCTCATGTCTGAATGGTGCTATATAAATGCATTCACCTTGCATTGTGAATGGAATGGAATGTTTCATGCCCATGATTGAAAGTTGGGTGGGAAAGTCCAGAGTCAGATTTGCATAAGCAAATAGTTCCACATTCATCCAATTGTTCTGTACATTTTTTTTCCTAATTTAGTGCAACAAACTTGAAAGTTTTCTTTCCTAGCTCGGTTCTAGCGTTGGGAACAACCAAAAACACACTTTAATCAGAGATCATGCTGTACTTCAGTCTACTCCAAAAGAGAGAATGAATAAGAACAAGTGAGATCACCACATTATTTTCAGTGTCACATGAAAAACTAGAAACAATGTGAAGTACTGTGCCATAACTTCTACACAGTTTGTTACTCCTTGTTTCTTCTAATGCCATTCAGATCATAATGTTTAACCTTTTAGGTGAATTTTCTTTTAATTGTACTTTTAGTTTGGATTTTTTTTTTTTAATCAAACATGATATTTGTTTATTAACCATATCATGCAAGTAATGATATATAGAGCAATGAGTGCAGTTCAGGAAGAAACATGAGACGCACACTGTGAATGCATGACAGATGGCAGAAGTGGAAGGGAGCACTGTCAAGCCCTCCAGTAAAGCTCTGCAAAGAGATCAGACAAATCTGCCATTACGCACCAGCAGAGAGGTTGTATTTTTTTCTGCAACATGCAGAGAGCAACATGTGTTGCTCTCTGCATGCTGCATGTTGCTCTCAAGTCTTAATCCACTTGAGAAACAACATATGAGTTTTAAAAAGTGTATACGTTTATAGAAAATATCTATTTAAGAATTGTTAAACACATACAGTATATCATCCAGGTTTTAAATAACATTATCTCCGTTTTACAATTGCATTATTTAACCTTCATAACAATACCATAATATTATTAGTACACCAGGGGTGAACAATTACAAATACTAAAATGAACGTAGCTTAATTTGGCAGTATTATAAGATAGTTTGAGTTTTGGAGTATGTACATTTCACAACAATTCAGATTTTGTAATCCACTGAATCACTTTGAAACTATTATTATTATTATTATTACAAAACTATTCTATGCAGATGGGATTAGTAATTTCAATTATAATTCAAAGCCAAACACTTAATAATAAATAAGTTACTTTTTTATTAGATTTATTAGATAAGATTGTTTTACAAAATAAATTGCAATAGATGCAAAAATATAGTGAAGAATTTACTCAAACTTGAAAAGAGTACTTTTACTCACAAAAGTATTCCCACAAAAGCAGTACTTTCACTTGTAATTGAGTACAGTCTGCTGTAACAGTAGTTGAACAAAAATACAAATGTTCTTTCCACCTCTGCAGAATTTTTTTAAATTTAAAAAAAAAAAAAATTATTTCTGGAT